>PVJD01004254.1:0-141284 GCA_004026545.1 Mormoops blainvillei
AAGGACCTTCCCACAGAGCACCTTGTAGAACTCTCCATGCTGGCCCAAACTTTCAAGAACACTCAGGTAATAGGATAATAAAACTATATCACCTCACCTCTTGACCTTTTCTTTTATTACCTAGAAAATAGAAAGCATGAGTAAAAAAATAATGTCATAGACAAGTGATTGCTATTAAAATACTGTAGAGCATAATTGTTTAAAGTAGTTTCCCATTTTAGAATTAGGTCTGAGTTTAGCCTTGGACAAAGTACTTAGCTTTTCTAAGCGTCAATTTCCTGTTTATAAAATAAGAAGATACCTAATTTATATTGATAACAGTTCAGTGATTATATATATTATGTGTATACACACATACATATACATATATACATATGTATACATATATACATGCATAAACATATATATGAGAAAAACAAGCAGTGCGGGTGCTGGGGAAGGAAGGGAGAGATATACTTAAGACAGTTCTGACATATAGTCAAGTCCTCAATGAATGCTAGTTACTGTTTTTTAATTATTATCAGTGGTAGTAGTAATAACGGTAAAAGTATTTACTTCCATGTGTGATTTTCATTTCGGCTCCCCGAAAGGCAATATTGCAAATGGAACAGTACAAGTCAACCGGCTGTGGCGCCCCTGAGTGGCAGCGGGAGGAAGCGCGGGTGTTCCGGGCACAGAAGGAGCGGAGGCGGCCCTGAGCGTCCCCAGCGCACGGTCAGGAGGCTGGATGCCGGCTGGTCAGAGGCTCACTTTTTTTATTGGCTGAATTACTATTGTACTGTTTTAAAAAATTACTGTGTTTAAATAATTTTAGTAGATTCACGATTTTATTAAAGTCTTGAAAGTACTAATCCATGAATAAGAAATTATAAAAAGGGATCTGAAAAATTAATATTTGTAAAAGGGTGTAGAAAGTCTTTATTTTCCTGTTTGTAACCATTCTATCAGTTCATCTTGTGGTAGATTTATCTGACTTATTCCAATGCCTTAAAAAAAACAACTTTCTACACAATCCAGAAGGGTATGTGGGAAACAAACATAACATAGCTACTATAAATTTGAAATAACAACAAAAAAAAAAAATGGAAGGGAAAATGCATGGGAGAAGAAAAGTTTTTAAAAAAAGCAGGTTGGAGTAATTAGGTTGTCAATGGAAATACTTTGCAAATATAATGCTAATACTTTATCTAACATTACTTATTAGTTATTGAAAACTTGGCGCCTTCTACAGCTTTATTTCCAGTGGATAAAAGTAGAGGTATTTGCAGGACTCTTGAAATGTTAGAAGTTTTTTGTTACAATGTTGTTCTGCTGACATACACCCGATTCGTGAATATCAGCTTACTGTGCTTTTGGTAACGGGCACTTGTATGACATCTTCCATTATCAGAGAATTCATTATTATACCAAAGCACTGGCAGCCAATATGATATGCTGTTTAAATATTGCTTCATGATATAGGTCCTGGAGTGAGGCTGCCTGGAGTCACCGACCCTCTTTGTACCTTAGTTTTAGTTTCTACCCTGCAAATTAAGGATAATAATATTCATTTCATAGGATTAAATGAATTAATATATTTATGAAGCCCTTAGAAAATACCTGGCATATACAAGTACTTAATAATTGTGAGTTGCTCCAATGATAGTAATAATAATAAACAGTAGAGGATAATTATTTCATAAAGGTATAGACTTGGGTTACTAAAATAATTGTATGGTGAAAGCAGATGAAGAAAAACATTGTTAACTTCCTTTTTTTCCTTATGTGGAAGATATTTTTGCATAGTCCTGACAATGAATTACATTTTAAGATTTTGCTTTTCATACATAGAATGATCCCATCCTAAAACTTACATACACCAAATGTCTGAGGGTTTGTGGCAACTGGATAGCAGAAGCCTGCTTACACAATTCTGCAGTCATCATGCAGATCTATCTAGAAAAGCTAAGACTTCTAGCAGCGCTTAAGACAGTTGTTTAGCATGAATACACTTTTCCATATATTATTACTAGTGTAGCTCTATGTAACTTTAGGACAGAATGAAACAGAATGTTACAAAAGAAGAAATATATTTTGAAAGTAAGCTCCCATGTGTCTTCCTTTTACTTTCCACCAGCAGCTACTCTTTCAACAAGTTGTTTCTGATAATTTCTCCATTTTTTAATCTATAAAGCTGGCTGATTGAGGAATATGCAAGGCAATCTTTGCTATTCATTTGTAGTCCAACTACACAACAAGTAGTACTAGGACTTCAATACTCTAGCTAGTTCTTTAGTTTAACTAATTTTGGAAATAGTTACCTCACTAACTAAGTGTAACATGAAAAGCATAATACAATTGTCTTTAAATTTTTAGAGTCCTTTTTTTCGCACAGTTCTTCACAAATATTAGCTGTCACGATCAGAGTTGTTTCGAAAAGTTGAGAGAACACTGTACTTCTTATAATGTAGCTGACACATAAATAAGATAAATGTTAGTGTAGGGATTTCTTGGACCTGAGTGATTCTTTAGTACCTGTAAGTATAATATTAAATGAATTGTGTTTTCTTGAGGGCAGTGGAAGTTGCTGGAAATTATGATGGAGAAAGCAATGATAAGCATAGCCCATGGACACAGACAATTGTGTGGTGACCGCCAGGGGACGGGGGTAGGGACCAAGTGGAGGTGGGCCAAGGGAGGGGAGAAATTGGAGACTTCTATAACAGGGTCAACAATAAAAAAAGAAATGGAAACATAAAGGCATTTCTTTCATTAGCAGAGTTCTCAGCTACTCAGTACGGAAGAATTGAAAACTACATGAAATCATCAGAATTTGAAAACAAGCTCTCCTGAAAAGGACCAAAGAAATCGGGGGCCTTCTGAGGACACATAAAATTCAGATGAATGACAGGTAACTAACTGGGTGTGTACAAGTGACAAGATGTATAGACATATATGACTGTATACACGCAGATACACTGAACCCAGAGCATGAATTCATGCTCTGGCTCCAAGGTCATGGTAAAGTATAAGGATGTTGGCTTTTTATTTTGCTTTTTTGGTTTATTAGTATCATAGATGAAAAGTTGTAGCTTTTGAAATTAAATGCAAAAGAGTTACCTCTTTGGATATCATTAACCGTCTTACTCTGGCCTGCCTTTGGTCTGTATATTTTGGTGTATGTAGAGAACAAAGTTAACTAACTACCTTAGGTAGGTTCCACTTTGTTTTTGGTTGCCTAGGATAGCTTCCGAATTGCACAAACTTATTTTAAGACAAAAAGTAAGTTTGTTTCCTTTGTAGTTCTTAGGATTTTGCTTTTTCTGATTTTTCATTCATGTTGTATATGGTGTATGATTTTGCACTTGTATAAAATTTGATGGCTGGAGCTAGATAAATGTGCACTACACTCCATGCACTGAAAGAGGATCAGAAACATTTCTTATATAAAACAATAGAAAATTACCTCAGCTGCCTGTTAAGTGGAGAAGGGCATGGTGTGTGGATATTTCGTCTTTGTTCCCTCTGGCTTGAAAATTCTGTAGTTTCTGGAGTCAATGGCATGATGAAAGCAAGTTGTCTTTTTCAACTCAATATTCTACCCCCTGCTTGAAAAGCTTAGAATTAAGTCCATCAGTGTCATAAAAGTCCAGCCACAGTTAACATAGTGAGAATGGTTTACACAACACTGGTATAAGCTGGCAGCCACGGAGAGTGGACTGATTGAATGCACATGTGTGAACAATGACAACTTCGCTCTACTGGTCAGTGGGGGCGGTAGACACCTTTGAGTGAGCCTGGGTACTGTGTGGGCATCGCATTCAAAATGACTGAGTGAGAAGAGCAACAAATCTGCAAATTTTGTGTTAGCTTGAACAGTGCTCCACAGAAACTACTTGGATGATTCGGGAGGCCATAGCTATGGGCAACTGGTGATTGGCAGCTTCATCTGACCTTAGCAGATGCAAACAAAGATGAATCTTTGACCAAACCAGAGGCAGCAGTAAGCAGAATAACTAAAAATGCACCTAAACAAAGCTCTCAGTATGAAGGGGTATTCAGATTAAAAATGTATGACTTTTGAATTATGATATCCATACTTTCCCAGAATATTCTTTTCTTAAATCTCAGGGGTTCTAAGAATGTGTGTTGTGACTATAGTCACTTTGTAAACTATTTGTGATTATGACACCACCTAAAGTTTGTTCAAAATTTCCGAATATTTCTCAAAACATAGGAACTACCAATAATATTTCATATTTTTTCCTCACAACAATGAGCAAAAAAAAGTAGATTTTGAAAGGCACCCACACCATTTACTCTTGAGATTATTATACCTTTTATGTATTCCATTTACAAGAAGACTATTGTGCTTAGATCTGAAGAATTATAGTTCTTTTATTATCTACATATGTGTATACATTCTTTTTTCTTTTGTTATTATAATTGAAAAGTTGAGGTGTTGGGTATTTTCTTTGCATTGTTTTTTGTTTGTTTTTTATTAATAAGATTGAACCAAGGCTGCAAACAAAAATAGTACATTCTATCAGAAGCAGAAGACCTCAGATAGTCAGAAATATTGAGGCAAAATGCTTGTATTTTGTTAGCAAACTTTGATGCCACTCAGAGGGAGACTCAGAGTGTTATGTGTTTAAAAAAATGGTGTTCCTTTCTTGCTATGTTATTCTCTGTAGGGATATATTAATTATAGAGAATAATATGTAAATCTATTTAAAATCACAAAAAATGCTGTAATTACAGATATGAAGGTCCTGATGATTACAATTCACATGTGATCCAACTTAATTTTTATTTAATAGCTTCAACACCCTCCACTTCTCCATTTGATATCATTGGTGGGACTATAATAGAATGACTGCACTGAACTAATTACTTGATTTCTCTGGGTAATTTTCTGTTCCAGAGAATTGCATAGAAGCAAGTCCTTTAACTGAATAACTGAGAGGTTTTAGGGTCAAAGGTTTTTTAAAAATGATGTTAGGTACTCACTGTGCCCTACAGCTTAAAAATGAAAAGGCCTCCATTTCCTCCGTGGAATGCCTTGCCTATATCCATCAGTCCTCTTGCTGTGTTTATTCAAATAATTATAAGCTGCTCTAATTTTTGGCTATATGCATTCACTTACAAGTATCTCCTTCCCCATACTTTAATAATGATATTTCTTTTTCTGTTCAGAATCATAGTTTCACACTTAAATTCTTATTACTTTGAAGTAAGAAGAAGACTTCTTACTGTGTTTATCTAAGCAAATAAAAAATATATGTCCTTTAGTCACTTTTAATTATAATATGACAGGAGTATGTTATGTAATTTTCTTACATAACAATTTTTTAAAAAGCATGTAATTATCTTAA
Source organism: Mormoops blainvillei (assembly GCA_004026545.1). NCBI lineage: Eukaryota > Metazoa > Chordata > Mammalia > Chiroptera > Mormoopidae > Mormoops > Mormoops blainvillei. Next base: position 5,355 of record PVJD01004254.1, read on the forward strand.
GGTGCTCAACTTACCCCCTCAGGTGGAATGTGGACTAATCACCCGCGGGAGGTCACCTGCAAATGCGTCGTGAGCCCCCTGAGCCGTTGCACGCTCCCACCCTGAGCCTCGCTGTGTCCTGAGCACTTGGGTCTTCATTTCTAAATCAGCGTCTAAAGCCCGGAGCAGCCGCAGGTCAGGCCTGTGGCATCTCCTGACCTGTGCTTTACCTTCAGTGCCGTTTCTCAATTTTTAGTTGTCTCTAAAACCCTTTCTTCTTTCTTTCTTTTCCTTCCTTCCTTTTTTCTTTCTCTCTCCCTCTCTCCCTCCCTCCTTTCTCTTTCTCTCATTCTCTTTCTCCCCTTCCTTCTTTCCTTCCTTCCTTCCTTCCTTCCTTCCTCCCTCTTTCCCTTTCTTTCTAAAAATTTTATTTTATTTTATTATTTTACTTTACTCTTATTTTATTTTTTACTTTATACTTTACACTTTACTTCTTCACTTTATTCTAATTTTATCCTCACTGCAGGACATGCTCATTGACTTTGGGGGGCGGGGAGACAGAGGGAGAGAAACATCAGTGGGAGAGAGAAGCTTTGATCAGCTGCCCCTTGCATATTCCCTGACCAGGGACTGAACCTACAACCTAGACTTGTGCCCTGGATGGGAACTGAGCCCATAATCTTTTGGTTTACAGGATGATGCTCCAACAAACTGAGCCATACAGGCCATGGAAACCTTCTTATTTTAAATATGAAGTGCATGAAGATTCAAGCAGAATTGTGCTGTAATTTCAGTGCTGTTCCTCAGTTTTTGGTTGTCACTAAAACCACTTTATTTTAAATACAGAAGGCATAAAAATTCCAGCAGACTGGCCAGTTACTAAACTTAAGAATTTAGAAGAGGTTGTTGTTCCTACAGTGGTAATTAAGGTAATTTACCATTAACCATTTTGATTTTTTTATTAAACTAAATTCCTTTCTATTAGGTTAAATCATTTGAAATAGCCCCCTTTTTTTGTAGGTCAAAATTGGTTAAATATTGGCAGTTTTATTTGTGTCAACCTATAGTTTTTGGGGGTTTTTCCACTCTAAGATTCCCTTTGCTCAAGCCTCAAACTACTTATGGTTCTCTCCTGCTGTCCTGTCTCGTGCCCCCAGCTTTACGCCTCCCGTCTTTCTTATGAAGAAGCTCTGTAGACTGTTATCTTCACTGGCCCGAAGAAGGAAAGAGTCCATGTGCTTATGCCAAGGTTCATTTTCAGCTTGGCAAGAAAGTTCCTAACTGTGTTACTGGTTTTAAAAATTTTGTATGCATTAGAACCTATTGACTGATATATTACAGTATTAAGCAATGCAGTATGTGTTACAGTATAAATTTGATTATAATGTTCGTGATACTTTTACCTATGTCCTCATGATCATTTATTGTTACAAGTACCCTGTGGTCAGGGATATATGTAATAATAAAGGTTATAGTTTAGAAGATGATCATTTTAACTACATTGTCATGAGCTAGTGAATGCTTGTTTAATTGGAGGTGGGCCTCCTGGACAGCAGTGGAGGAGAGGAGGTCAGGCGGAGCAGAGATGGAATCCAGTTCTGTGTGCCACAGTCCTGGGGGGATGTTGGTGACACATTATTTGGTGCCTCTACTAAGTTTATGTGCCAGTTGGGAGGAAAGTCAATTAACTATGGAACCTCCTAACCTCACTGTATTTTTTACATTAGAAGTTGCTTTTGAACAGGGTAAAATCTTTCCTACTCCTAAAACCATCCCTTTTAGACTCACCAGAGCTATTGTGGATGGGATAGGCATTACTGGTGTTGAAGGTGTCTTCAGAAGGGAAGTGATATAATGTAGAGAAGGGAAGAAATGATTTTCGATGTCAAAATTACTTGTATTGTTGATTTCTATAGATTATAGAGTTCATTGCTCGAATTACATCTCAGTGCTTTGCTAGTACTAATGAAAAGACCTGGGTGAAACTCATACTAGCTTCCCCTTCTTTCACATCACCTGGGACATCACCCGATACATCCTATGTACTTCCTTCCTAACTTCCTCTTGAAGCAGCCCACCTGTACCTTTAATACTTCCCTTCTAGCTAACTCCTTGTTTTTACTGCTTGAAACTGCTGTTGGGTGCTCATCGTCAGGCTTATATACTTTCCTAAAAGAGCTGATGATCCAGTCCCAGTGCCTGCTAAAAGAAATTTGCAGTTCCCTGTAGCATAGGTCTGTGTGGTCAATTTTTAATGATGCAGATTCTAGTCAAAGTAAATTAATAATTACCATAATAATTAATGAGTGAAAAAAATTTTAAAGGATTATTCTTATATCCACATATATAATTTTTATTAAAGTATAGTTGACATACCATATTATATTAGTTTCAGGGGTACAACAAAGGGATTTGACATTTATGCTCATATACCTTACTATGTGATCACCATGATAAATCAAATAGCCGTAGGTCACATACAAAATTATTATGATATTATTGCCTACATTCCCTGTGCCCTATATTATATCCCCATGACTTATTTATTTTATAACTGAAGGTTTATACCTCTTAATCTCTTTCTCCTTTTCATTCATCCACATCCTCCCCTCTGGCAACCATCAGTCTGTTCTCTCTATCTACGAGATGGTTTCTGATTTGTTTTGTTGATTTTTTTTTTTATTTCCACATATAAGTGAAATCATAGGGCATATGTCTTTCTTTATCTGACCTATTTCACTGGTATAACACCCTCTAGGTCTATCTAACAGCTTTTTGTGCTGTTGCTTGGAGAGACACATCTGAAAAAAATATTGCCAGGACTGAGGTCAAAGAGATTACTGCCTATGTTTTCTTCTAGGAGTTTTATGGTTTTTAGGTCTTACCTTTAAGTCTTTAATCCATTCCAAGTTTATTTTTTGTTTATGGTATAAGAAAGTTGTCCTGTTTTATTTTTTGCATGTATCTGTCCAGTTTTTTGAACACTATTTATTGAAGAGCCTGATTTTTCCCTACTGTGTATTCTTACCTTCTTTGCCATGGATGAAGTGACCACATAATTGTGAGTTTATTTCTGGGTTCTTTATTTTGTTCCATTTAGATATGTATTTGTTTTCATTTTAGAAACATCTACTGAAAGCTTACTCTGCCAAGTATGCTCTTTGAGATGTTAATTTGGAAACTATTAAGAAGAATAGTCTCAGTATAATACTGTATAGTAGTATAGAAGATAGATAGATAGGTAGACAGACAGACAGACAGATAGGCAGACCTATGTTGAAAACACTGGCATGTAACCAAACCCATATTTATAATATGTTTGTAGATGCTGTGAGAAAACCATAGAGGTTATAAGAAACTCTCAGGAAATCCTGTTAACCATTTTAAAGTATATTATCAGGAAATCTTTGTTCCTCTCCCTGATAGATGGTATCTTGTTAGCAAATCACTGATTTGAGAGGAAAAAGAAAGAGCCTTAAGAATAGGTTAGAGATCAAAATGTCAGGTTATTACTGATAAAACTTTTGGAGTAGCTTAGGAGTGAGGTCCAAATAGGCATGCTAGTGCTCTCCAACTCCCATAGCCTAGCCTATGCCCCTGAGAGAGAATTTGACCTGCAAAGTAAATGCCCTTACCCAGGACAGGGAGAGAGAAGGAAAGGAAATGACTACTTATCTCCTTTTAATAGATTAATTTCGCCCAGTAAGGAAACACAGGTCAAGGTATGTCACTTGGAGGAAGAATGAGTTCAGGGTGGGGTAAGAGGCCCAGAGCATCGCTCTAGCATAATTTTCTCAATAAGGAAACAAGAAGCCTGTGCAATAAGTTTGTCCCTCCTCTGGTCATCTATCATATAAATGGTCCCTGTTATTTTTATAATACTGGTTCTACCATTACTAAATATATCATCAAATTGCACATTGTTCTTCTAACATGTATGTTCTCCTTTCTAGGTCCTCCTGTATGATCCTCTCTTTGGCTGGACCGTGAACCCTTTGAAAACTTTGTATTTACAGCAGAGGCTGGAAGATGAAACTGAGTTCCACTCCACTCAGAATGCAGATGACCAGGAATGCAAACAAAATCTCAGGTAGCAGTATTTTAGGAAGGACTTACTGTCCTTGTTCAGATTTTTTTTCTATTCCCAAGGCTCTTTGAACTGTCCCACCTCATTAATACCCTTGTGTTTTCATCGTTAGTGAAATGGACCAGAGTTTCAACAAAGTAGCTGAACGTGTCTTGATGAGACTACAAGAGAAACTCAAAGGAGTGGAGGAAGGAACTGTGCTCAGTGTGGGTAGACAAGTGAATTTGCTCATACAACAGGCCATGGACCCCAAAAACCTCAGCCGACTCTTCCCAGGATGGAAAGCTTGGGTGTGATATTCAGCATATGAATCGCCCTTGAATTCAGCCTTCAGAAATTATATGTTGGCCTTTATTTTTAGCCCACCCTCATACTTTGAATATATGGTATCAATATTTTACTGAGCAAACTAACTACTGTGTTTTTAAAAAATGCGTAACGCTCACTTCAATCACCTAAAGATACTCGGAGAGTCTCAAGGAACATTCCTTCTTGCACACTTTAGAAATAATTGTCATTCATGCTCTGCTTTTAGGTCTAACATTGTTCTTCTCAAGTACATACTGTATCATTTTCAGTAGAATCTCTGACTTACGCTTTAGCTGAAAATGGAGCAGCAGGAATGCAGGAGCATCTCTGATAGCTGGCCCTCTGGGATGAATGAGAACAGATGCACTGCTGGTTTTGAGGTGGCTTTTAATTAAAATTTGTTCCCCAGATTTTATATATGAATGAAAATTATTTGATATTAACATATAAAAGGAAGAAAAACCCTTTCACAATAGTAATCATCTATATATCATGGTAAAACTACCTTAAAAATAAGAGGAAATGTTGAAAACAAATTAGTATTTAAGAAATATGTTTGGTATCTTCATGGACAAAACCAAGGGGAGGTGGGATTGAGGGTAGGGGGAGGGCAAGGGAGGGGTGGGGGAGTGGTGGGGGAAAATGGGCAAAACTGTACTTGAACAACAATAAACAAAATAAAATAAAAAAGATATGTTCAGTAGCAAGACCACCCAGTGTTATTGAATAAAAAGTTGTTGCATCATGAGAACAAATTTCATATACAGTATGTTTACTATTTTTCAAAAATATATATTGGATCTATCATTCTATTCTCTTTATGTTTAAAGGCCTTCTGTGTTTTCCATTACTTTATCTTTCTGCAGTGCCTTCGTACCTGTCTTCTAGTTCATGAATTATCTTGTCAGCTGTTTGCTTATTCTCCTTTAAAAATTATTCACTGGGTTTCTTCTTTCCAAATTTGTGTTTAATTTCTAGCTATGTAACATTCTTAAAATCTGTCAATTGTTTCATTATGCCTTTTAAAAAAACTTTTCAGTTCCTTTTATGTCACTAATCACTTTAAACATCCTTATCTTATAGTGTCTGTAATAGCTTTATTAAATCAACTGCTTGTTTGTATGCGTTGATTCTTGTATTTGGTAGACTCTTTATCCAGATACTTTGTAATTATGAAAGGAGAGCTTATTTTCAGCAGGGATTTCTCTGTGCAAATCCTGAGTGACCTTTGTTAATAATAATTCATTCCAGATAAGTTTTGTGTCTCCTTATGTCATATTCCCAGGGCTATTACTGACAAAGGACCACTATTACTTTAATTTCTTGGCTTCAGAGTTTCCAGACCTGAAAAGTACTGTGAATTACTGAGAGGACCCTCAGGCCATGAAAGACACTTTCCCTCATCATCTTCCTGCATGAGGGGCACAATGTTTTCTTGACTTCCCTTGCACTGAGCGTGTCATCCTCCGTGTGTCCCACCTTTATGGCAGGTTTGGAGGGAGAGGCATTTAACTCCTACCTGCTGGCTTTTGCGAGTCCAAGGTTACATCAGTTCCCTTATTGGTGTAAAAACTGAAATCCACAGGTTAATGATGAGATTGACAAATTGTGCCAGGCCAGGTAGAATGTCAGCTCACAGTTTATCTCCACTTTTCGGGTCCCTTCATTTCTGTCCCCCAGTATTTCCCCTTACTTCTTGTAAGTTCTGCTATGTATTGAATAGATTGTTACATCTTATCCATAATTTCTTATAAGTTCTGCTATGTATTGAATAGATTGTTACATCTTATGCATAATTTCTGTGTCTTGTTGGAGAGGAAGGGTTTAGGTATCAAGTTTTCTATACAGCTAGAAATGGAACACTTTTCTGTCCCTATACTGCCATCAGAAAAACAAGTCAAACTACAGACTTGTCTATTGGTGAATATAATTCCTCCTCTACCCTTAGGAATATATTCATCTCTGCTGCAGAGACTAAGAAATGGGTGGTTAAACTTTCCTCTTATTTATTTAGGTAACCAGTTTATATAAACAGATTTTTCTTTTGAAGAGTTAGCATTTCTGTCTATTGCCAATGGCAAGTAAGTGCTCACTCAATCTGAGCTCCCCATCTTCTTCCCTCTCCTAAAATAATCTCTAGAACTCTGTGGACTGTACATTTCTTGGCTTGGTTTCTGGAGAACTGTTTTAAAAATTATTTTGCATTTCAAATTACAAGGCTTATCTGGTATTTATTCTTATAATCTGACTTTGTTAGTACTAAAGCTTCGAATATGTACTAAATATTAGTAAATCAAGCAAATATAATAAATTTAGAATGCCTTTATTTAAGAAAGCCTTGAAATCTTCATTGATGAATAAAAAACGATCTGTTAGATGACAGTAAGGGTAAATAAATTTGTAACTAATTTTTGCTAGTTGACTTATCTAAGGAGATTTGAAAATACATGAACTCCACTCTTCAACTTTGAAGGGTGTGCCATATGGGTCCTGTCCTATTCAAATATTCTTATTAATGGCTTTGAGAAGTTTACCATTTACGGATAACAAACCTAGGAGAATGACTAATTTAGAGGTAAGGGAATTAGAATTCTAAAAGATTTTGACATGCTGGAACACTTGAAATGAATAGGCTAGAAAATTATCAGGAACAAATGAGTAGTAGTTTGGTTCTAAAATATTAGTTATAGAATATTTGTTGTAATGCTGAGTACCTGACACACATTATATGCAGCATCTTTTGCAAGATCAGTGGTGTTATTTAATTTACACGTAGGGAATAAAATTAGGAGAAACAAGGTAGGTATATGAGGCCACAATAGAGTAAATCCAACATACAAGTTTATGGACAATCCCTAACTTGCAAAACTAAAAATTTAAGTATGGTCTAAAGCAAATAAAAGCAAAGAGGAAAAACTTTGGACGTATTAAAAACCTAAGTAAGCTAGTCTTTAAAAAATGTAGAAAACAAGCATACTGGCTTGAAATAATAGAGACATGGACCATTTTGAGTATTTTAATTGTACCCTAACGAAATTATATATATTTCTTTTAGTACTATTAGAATGAGTCAGCATACATTTTGTTTTAGAAATATTTATTCACACACAGGTAGCAGTAAAGAAACACATTCTCATGTTATCCGAGTCTGCGGGTGGCCCGCCGCCAGGCAGGGTGCGGGTCCCTAGGGAGGCGGCAGTGAGCAGGGCCGGCACAGCCAGCGCTTAGAGAGCGCAGCCTGGCTCAGACCCGCCACGCGACGTGCGGCGTGAACCGGGAAGCCTGGACTCAGAGCCGGCCCGGTGCGCCGCATCTCAGCCTAAATAGTCCGGCAGTTTTTCTCAGTCACCCCGTGACAAAAGGCAAATGAATGTTCTTGGGGCCTAGAGCGCGATCTAGTTAACTTTTCTAAAGTCTAAAATATATATACTGGAATATGACAAATACAAATATCCTAGTGTCCTTTTATAAAAAAAAATTATTGTTCAATTACAGTTGTCCCCACTTTTTCCCTCATTACTCTCCCCAGCCCTACCCACACCCACCTCCCACATTCAATCTGCACCACGTCGTTTTTGTCCATGGGTCCTTTATACATGTTCTTCGACTTGACCCTTCCTCCTCTTTCCTCCATATCTTAAATATGAAGTTAGTATACTATATGTATATATTTTTATTTTTTTGTTTTTTAATTGAATTTATTGGGGTGACTTTGGTTAATAAGACAAAACAGGTTTCAAGTGTAAAATTTTATAACACATCATCTGCATACTGCATTGTGTGCTCACAACCCAAAGTTGAGTCTCTTTCTGCCACTCATTTCCCCCTTTGCCTTCTTCCACCTCTCCCCAACCTTCTTTCACTCTGACAATCACCATAACGTTGTCTGTTTTCTTTTCTCTTAATCCGTTCACATTTTTCACTCAGACTACCAAAACCCCCTGCCCCTAATGACAACTGTCAGTCTGTTCTATATATCTATGAGTCTGTTTCTATTTTGTTTCTTAGTTTATTTAGTTCATTAAATTCCACACGTAAGTGAAATCATATGGTTTTTTTTTTCTTTGACTGGTTTATTTTACTTAGCATAATTCTCTCCAGGTCCATACATGTTATTGCAAAAGGTAAGATTTCCTTCATTTTTATGGCTGAGTAGTATTCTCTTGTGTAAATGTACCAAGCTTTTTTATCCATTCATTTACTGGTGGGCACTTGGGCTGCTTCTAAATCTTGGCTATTGTCAATAATGCTGCAGTGAACTTAGGGGTGCATATATTCTTTCAAATTAGCATTTTGGGTTTCTTTGGCTATATTTCTAGAAATAGAATTGCTGGGTCATAAGGCAGTGATATTTTTAATTTTTTAAGAAAACTCCATACTGTTTTTCACAGTGGTTGCACCAACCTGCTTTTCTACCAACCGTGTGTGAGGCTTCCCTTTTCTCACATCCTCACCAGTAGCCATTCTGACATGTGTGAGGTGCTATCTCAGAGTGGTTTTAATTTGCATTTCTGTGATGACTAGTGGCATTGAGCATCCTTTCATGTCTTTTGGCCATCTGTTTGTCCTCTTTGGATAAGTTTCTCCTTAGGTACTTTGCCAATTTTTAAATTGGATTCTTTGTTTAATTGGTGTTAAGTTGTATAACTTCTTTATAAATTTTAGAAATTAACCTCTAATCAGATGTATCATTGGTGAACATGCTCTCCCATTCAATGGATTGCCTTTTATTTTTTTTTGCTGTGCAAAAGCTTTTTGGTTTGTAGTCCCATTTGTTTATATTTCGTTTGTTTCCCTCACCCTAGGAGAAAAAATATTGCTGTAAGAAACGTTTGAGATTATACTGCCTGCTTTCTTCTATATCTATATGGTTTCATGACTTACATGTAAGTTATTCATCTATTTTGAGTTTATTCTTGTGTATGGTGTAAGAAGATGGTTGTTTCATTTTTTTTGCATGATTTTGCCCAATTTTCCCAACACCATTTATTGAACAGACTGTTTTTACCCCATTGTATATTCTATCTTCTTTTGTCAAATACTGATCAATCATAAAGGCATTTTTTTTCCTCTGAGCTATCTAGTCTGTTCCATTGATCTATATGCCTATTTTTATGCCAGTACCATATTGTTTTGATAACTATGTCCTTGTAGTATAGCTTAATATCAGGTAGCATGATACCTCCTGCTTTGTTCTTTCTCAAGATTGCTGAGGCTATTTCAGGTCTTTTATGGTTCCATATAAAGTTTTTGAATATTTTTTCTAGTTCTATGAGATATGCCATTGGTATTTTAATGGAATTTCACTGAATTTGTAGGTTGTTTTGGGAAGTATGGACATTTTAATGATGTTAATTCTTCCTATCCAAAAACATGGTATATGCTTCCACTTACATGCGTCTTCCTCAGTTTCTTTCTTCAACATCCTATAATTTTCCAAGTATAGGTATTTCACCTCCTTAGTTAAATTTATTCCTAGGTACTTTATTTGTTGTTGTTGTTGTTGTTGTTGTTGTTGTTGTTATAGTTAGTGGGACCGTTTTCTTAGTTTCTCTTTCTGATAGTTCATTATTGGCATATAAAAACACCATTGATTTCTGAAAATTAATTTTGTATCCTGTTACTTTACTAAATTCATTTATCAGTTCTAGTAGTTTTTGTTGGAGTCGTTAAGGCTTTCTATATACAGTATCATGCCATCTGTGAATAATGACAGTTTTACTTCTTCTTTTCCAATTTGGATGCTTTTTATTTCTTCCTCTTGTTTAATTGGTTTGGCTATAATGTCCAGTAGTATTTTGAATAAGACTGGTGAAAGCGGACACCACTGTCTTGTTTTTTATCTTAAAGGGAATGATTTTATTTTTTGCTCATTGAGTATGATTTCGTCTATGAGTTTTTCATAGATGACCTTTATTATGTTGAGATGTGTTCCCTCTATTCCTACTTTGCTGAGAGTTTTTAATCATAAATGGGTGCTGGATTTTAGCAAATGCTCTTTATGCATTTATTGATATTATCCTGTTATTCTTGCCCTTCATTTTGTTTAATGCGATGTATGTATCATGTTTATTGATTTGCAAATTTTGAACCAGTCTTGTATGCCTGGAATAAATCCCACTTGATCATGGCATATGATCTCTTTAACATGTTGTTGGATTCAGTGTGCTAATATTTTTTGAAGACGTGTTTATCTTTTTTTTCAATAAAAATGAAAAATAAAGTCAATAGTGAATATTCAAACACTTGGAAACATTAAGGAACATTTAGAGGTAGTTTTCAACTTTATTAAGATCTACTAGCAAGGTTAACAACACTCTACAGAGTCAAGTTTCAAAAGTATCAATTGAAGAACATATTTTGTTCTAAAACTCATTTATTGCAATGCCATTAATAGGATCTGTATAAAGTAAACAATCTTTTTACTTGCAAGAATGACTCTCCCACACCAATCAGGAGGTCTCCCACACCAATCAATCAATAAAAATGAAAAAAAAAATCAGTCATCTTCAGAGTTTCAGGTTCTTTTGTCTACTTTCTGAAAAAAATGAATTTTGCATAAATACATAAGAGTCAATATTTTAACAACAGAGATTAGATTAAGAATTAGGTGAGGTGCAAATTTCATGTAATAAAAATTGTTCCCTAAATAATCCCTTCCTTTGCCCATAAAGCATGCATAACTTTTTACATGTATGGCAATATATACAAATGTATACTTTCTATACTAATGCACAGTATATGATTCTAAAGAAGTGTTTTTGCTTCTGTACTGTTCCCCCCATCAGAGAACATTTGGCAATGTCTGAAGACATTTTTGTTGTCGCTTATATGGTGAGAGCATGAACCACTGACTTGTAGTGTTGAAGGTTAAGGTCAGCATTTCCAAACTGAAACAGAAACATGTAGGAGAGAAATGACCACCATTTTGCTATGCTATAAACTAGTAGTTACTCTGCTATTAATGTATGAATCACTGCTGTTTAAAATTGTGGTAAAATACATAAAACATAAAATTTACCACCTCAAGCATTTTTAAGTTCACTGTTCATTAGTGTTGAGTACATTCATATTATAGTACAACCAATCTCCGGCACTCTTTTCACTTTGAAAACCTGTAATTTTATACCCATTCCACAACTTTCCTTACTTCCCTATACCCAGCCCTTAGCAATCACTATTGTATTTTCTGTCTATGAATTTCATTACTCTAGCTACCTCCTGGATGTGGAATCATACAGTATTTGTCTTTTTCGTGACTGGCCTATTTAACTAATGCAGTGTCCTTAAGGCTGTTGTAGATCAGAATTTTCTTTCTTTTTAAGGCTGAATAATATTCCAGTTTATGTATATACCATATTTTGCTTATCCATTCATACATTTATGGACACTTGGGTTGCTTCACTTTCTTGGCTATTATGAATAATGTTGCTGTGGACTTAAGTATACAAGTATCTTTTCAGGACCCTGCTTTTAAGTCTTTGTGGTATATACCCAGAGTGGAATTGGTGATTATATGGTAGTTCTATTTGTAATTTTTTGAGGAGCCACCATACTGTTTTCCATTGCAGTTATACCATGTTATATTCCTACCAACAGTGCACAAGGATTCTTGCTTTTTCAGATCCTCAGCAATACCTGTTTTTGTTTTTATGGTAGTCCTCCTGATTGGTGTGGGAGAGTCATTCTTGCAAGTAAAAAGATTGTTTACTTTATACAGATCTTATTAATGGCATTGCAATAAATGAGTTTTAGAACAAAATATGTTCTTCAATTGATACTTTTGAAACCTGACTCTGTAGAGTGTTGTTAACCTTGCTAGTAGATCTTAATAAAGTTGAAAACTACCTCTAAATGTTCCTTAATGTTCCCAAGTGTTTGAATATTCACTATTGACTTATAATTTTATTATAAATCCTATTAAACTTAATGTTTCTTATTTCTTAAACAATTTTTTTGATATCCATGGTTGTAAGAGCTGGAAGTATTTTAAGAAAGAAAGGGTAATCAGTCAGCTGGTTGCAGGTTTGTTTTAAATTATTGTAGTGTAAAACAACATGGACAAGGGGATTCCATAAGCCTCTCAAACAAATTCAAGGCATAAAAAGGACAAAAAATACTTAAAATAACCCTAACAAGGCAGTGCCTTCTATTTCTAAGGAAGATAAAATATCAATGTTGCACAAAGTTACTGACATTAATAGAGCCCATTTTGTGATGCCAGGATTATTCTTGTATCAAAAATTACAAGAAAAGAAAACTGAAGACCAGTAGCCTTCATGAACATAGTGGCAATGTTCTTGCAAATATTAGTGAATTAATTCCATCAATATATAAAGACCAAATGGCATCATGACCAACTGGCATTATTCCAGGAATACCATGTTGGCTTCATTTTTGAAAAATCAGTTGCTATGAATAAACTAAAGGCAAGGATGCCACTCCAACCTGGTATATCCAACATTGTACTGGAGGTTATAGCCATGTAATAAGGCAAAGAGGGAGAAATAAAAAGGTAGTCTGTAGAAAATACAATTATCTTCACTTGCAGATGGCATCATCTATATAGAAAATTCTAAAGATCCTATTTTTTTATCAAATGTCTAGAACCAGTGATTTTAACAGTGTCACATGATAAAGGTCAATATGCAAAACATCAATAATATTTCTGTGTACTAGAGTTGAAGTGTCTTGACTAGGTCCAAGCTGGAGTTGCTTATGCTAAGCCCCATATCAGCAAACTGAAGCATATCTAAGTTTCTATGCTCAGCTCTCCCAGAAAATGTAGGCCTGGGCCAACCAATCAGCACTTGCCTGCATAGCACATGATACCTAACCTAACTCCAACACTTCGCTGTGCTCCATAATAGGAAGGTAACACTGTTTTAACCAATTAACAACACCCAATATAATTTTCTTGTTCTTGATTACTTTGATCTATGAAACCCTCTCACTTTTTACAACTCTTGGAAGTGCCTTTCTGTTTTCTAGACTGGATACTTTCAAATTCATGAATTGCTGAATAAAAACCATCTGTATCAAGAAATTTAGTGTCTGAAGTTTTCTTTTGAATGGTTTGAAATTAAAATTTTAAAATGATAGCATCAAAAAACAAAATAGTGGGGCATAATTTTAATAAAATATATGAAATACCTGTTCACTAAAATATACAAAACATTGCTGAGAAAACAGGGATATGTTCATGGATTGAGATACTAAATAAAGATAGCTCTTTTCTCCTACATTGATATATAGAATCAATGCAATCCAATCAATTCCCAGCATGCTTCTTTTGGAACTTGACAATCTGATTATAAAATTTGTATGGAAATGCAAAGAAACAATTTTGAAAAGAAAGAAACAAATTTGAAAGACTTGATCTAAACTGACAATAATAAATAGAAGATGGTATTGCCCTAGATGACACAAACTTTAATGAAACAGGATAAGAAATCCATAAATAAGAAATCTACATAAAACAGGACAGGAAATCCATAAATAAGAAATCTACATATATGCCTCAGTGATTTTTAGTTAAGTTCCAGGGTAGTTTAATAGGGAAAGGATAGCCTTTCCCCAAGCTAGTACACATCCACATGCAAGAAAATGAATTTCAAACCTTCCCTCCCATTATGTACAATTATTAATTTAAAATGGATGATATTGAAATGTGAAAGCTAAAATTATAAAATCTGTATAAGAACTCCTTTGTGAACTTGGTTTCAGCAAAGATTTCCTAGGAGAAACACTATAAGCATGAACCATAAAAGAAAAGATGGTTAACTAGGGCTTATTTCCTCCCACTGTGGAAGCTGAAAGACAGAGTTTCACTTTTCTGGCTTCTTTAGCTCAGGTTGCCCAGTGACCCAGTTTTGTTCAAGATGTCTAAGGCAACTAGGACTGCAGCTTCTAGTAAGCCTATTGCTTCCTAATAAAAAGAGAATTTGCTATACTGACTTTTTTTTTTTTACCCTTTCTCCTTTTGTAAGGAAAAGGATTTCTGCCTGCCATGAATGATCAAATAAAAGATTCTTAAAAAAAAAAAGTGGGGCCAGGGGAAAGATTGGGACAACCATAACAGAATTAACAATAAATTTTTTTAAAAAAGAAAAGCAAGCTGAAGGTTTTTTTGCACCTAAGTGTAGTATCTTTAAGTATGATTGTTAGAATATTACAGTTTCTCAAAATACCAAGAATAATTTCTACATTTTCTATGACCACTGTATTCAGCCCAGTGTTCTATTTCTTACTTACTCTTCTTATTTAATTGGGTAGATTCTGTGCCAAGAATACATGTCATTCCAGTCAGAATAAACTATCTCTTGATTATAACTTATGGAATTAGGGTTTAAAGGGCAACAACTCAAAAATAAAAGAATACTTTACATTTATATTCCATAACTGGAATCAGGTGATAGTCTAATAAAATGTGGTTCTTTTTAAGTGTTTTCGTATGAAGTATTTTCTGATATTTCCAGGTCCTCTGATGTCATTAGTCATTTTTTCTGTTCTTGTTCAAAACTGAAACCTAGAGAAGAATGACAGATGTTTACAGAGATGCCAGATGTTATAAGATAAAGACTTATTCAATCCGCCAGGTTCTACATTCCTTTGCACCACTCTTAGAGCAGCTATCCTTACATCCTGTTTAACCAAAGCTGTAAATGTCCAAAAATTTCTGAGTTCATCCTACTTCTCACTACCATATTTTGTTGTCCAGTTTGACAAAAAGCTTTGCAAGGCTTGGGTTTGAGGTTTGATCTACTACTAATTAGCTGTATAATTTGGGGTAAGTTACTCTCTAAGTCTCAGTGTCCTCTTCTATAAAATAGGGAGAGTAACAGCACATATGTAATCATTTTTGTATGTGAGAATTAAGTGTAACAGTGCACGTAAAAGACTTGGCATTTAGTTTGACATTTAGTTAGTGCTCCATAATTAACTATTATCTAACAGTTTTTTATTCACAAATGAGTCAAACCCTTTTCTCTCTCTAAAGTTTCCAAATCCTTGGATTATATTTCTTTGTATTTCTTGAAAAAGTGGAACACATTCTCTCCTCTTCTCCAATGCCAACACTTCCACTGATTTCAGCTATAATGCAAACCTCCACTACTTAAAATAGTCACTGGATTACTAAATGACACAAATGGAACAAGTACCCTATTTTGTTTATCTATTGCTATGTAACAATACAATATCAAAATTTATATGTGGTATTGAAGTACCATTATATATCCACCTCCCCATTTTTGTGGATCAAAAATTCCAGAAAAGTTTGGCTTTTTGGTTTGTTTCTGATTCATGAAGCATCAGCTAGGGTAGATGGTTAAGGGTTCAACTTCCAAGATGAATTGTTTCTTCACCCACATGTCTGCCACCTCAGTGCTCCTTGGTGTCTTTCCTTCTCCACATCACATTTTATCTGCCAGGACCTTGCCACAACATGCTTGGTAGCATCAGGGCGGTCATGCTTTTTATGTGGTTGTCTTGCAAAAGGTAGAAATGGAAGCTACCAAGCCAGTTAAAGGCTGTGTCTGGAACTAGCATAGCATGACTTCTGCTGGTTTTGTTGTCATTGGAACTTGTTTTTATTTTTTGTCCAGGTAGCCATAGGATCTGCCTAGATTCAAGGAGGAGAAATAGATTCCTTCCCTTAATAGGGGAGTGGCAAGATCAGTTGCAAAGAACATGGCAGATGGGAGATGTTTTGGCCATTGTTGGAAAATATAATCTTCCACAAACTCAAACCTCTTTTTAATATATATCCAGTGATATCTCCACTGCACCAAACTGTTCTATAGGAACAACTAAAATGAATCAATAAATGTGTATGATTTTAAACTTGCATTTAATGGTGAACACATATGCATCTGATTAAATTTCAACCATAGATTGTAGAGTATCTTGTACTGCTGATTTAATTATGCTTAGAATAATGGCCCAAACCCTCTTTTTACACAGCTTTTACTATAAATCCTTGTGTTGCGGTGATTCCTACACCAATTTGTCTAATCAGATCCACTTACTACTCACTAGACTTTCAACTCTGCCTGGTGTTCTTCATTATTTCCCATTTAAACCTCTCCTCCTATAATGTCCATGAATTGTTTAATTTTTTTCAGTCAAACTAAACTGCCTTTTCTACTCTTCTAACCAACTTTAATGCTTGCCAAGCTATTATAGTCTCCCTTCCTGCCAAAGACACGGGAACCTACTTATTCATAAATATGTAGTACAGACTAAAAACATGTAGACCCTCTCCCCCCGACTTTCCCTCTCCATCCCCCTTCTCACCTAAGCAAGCAATACAAAGAGACAAAATCCTCACATGTATAAAATACATGATATAGGTATAGGAAGGGTAAAGAGCTTAGTCAGTGGTAAGAAAACAAAATGAAAATCACCTGTAAAGACTCAGAAGTTGTAAATAAGCTGTTGTTGGGGAAAAACAGGTTCTTGAGGGAAAGTGACAAGATGGGATCTATTTTTCAAAGTGAGAATCTTGACTGCAGTGAACAGGATGGTCTGGCAACCATTCCTTTCTATAGGCAAAATATGTTGAGAACTGGAACACAGAGGAGATGGAATGTAATAGGTCTTTTTTTGTTTGTTTGTTTAACTGAAGAAAGAAAATCAAAAGATGAGATTTGGGGGGAGGGAAAATACAACCAGTCACATTAGAATGTTGATTGAATGATAGGGCCCTTTCTTTGTTACCTGATGTCACAAGCAACACTCTAACTTTACAAGTATCCGTGCTATAGGCTTTCCTACAAGCCAGCCTCCAGTCGTTGTCATGGACTGGAGGCACTGCGCCACCTATATGGCCACCAACCTTACAGAAAACACAGGGACCAAAGAATAACAGTGAGTCAACACAGTTGACTATGCTATTCACTCAGTTTTTATTAATGCAGATTCAATCCAAATCTTTAAAAAACCAATAACGATGAAACTCAGAAATAATCAGCAATAGCATCACACAAGAGAATTGAGGAATAACAAACCCAAGTCCCCAGAGCCCAGATCAGGGCCAGTCCGGGAGGTAGCTAGTTAGGTTGACTGGAGCAGTGAAGCGTCTCTCCAGCATCTAAGCTCCTCACAGCTGTCTCAGCTGTCTATTCAAGGGATTTTACTTTCACACTGCGCATGCTCTGAGAGGGTGGCGTGACCCCTCAGATAAGCAGATGTTGTCTGCCAGGTTGTAATGCATATGCTCGAGGGGTTGCATCATCCCTCTGAGTCATTGCTCTACTGCGTACGCTCTAAACATGGTTTCTTAGTTGAAAGGACTGATGCCATCTTAGTTCAGTCCTGCTCTCTGCAACTGTGAAACTCCTTGTGGATTAGTTTATGTTGAATCAAATGACCTTAGATATTTTTTTCTCAGCAAATGTAGCACCTCATGCTTTTCTTACTTAAAAGATTTTACTTATTTCTTTTTAGAAAGAGGGGAAGGAAGGGAGAAACGGAGGGAGAAAACGCTGGTTGCCTCTCACCTGCCACCAACAGAGGACTGGCCTCTAATCTGAGCACGTGCCCTGACCTGGAATTGAACCAACAACCTTTTGCTTTACGGGATGATGCTCAACCAGCTGAGCCACACTGGTCAGGGTGCACCTTATGCTTTCAAAAAGTGCCTTGAAATAGTTATTACTTTAGTCAGTGATGCTACAAAGCCACTTTGTTTTCTACAAAACACAAGTCATGTATGGTTTTTTTTTTTTTTCTTCTGGCTTTCTTTATGGAATAATTTAAAATAATGTCCAAAGTCCATGTGTGTGAATGGAAGCAAGTGTCATCAAATGGCCCATAAAGAGAGTGCTGGCCAATGTGCTTCCTGGTAAGTGTCCCCAGTAGTGCAATGCTGTTGTTTTGGAAAGCAACAGCAAAGCAATGCTTAGGTTCTTGTATTTGTGTGTAATTTCTTCTTCTTTTCATCTTTCTCAAAGTGTTGAGGTTGTATCTTTTGTCTTTTTGTTGTTTTACTTTCTAAAATAGCTCATTATAGTTCTGAAGATTTTCATTTGGTGTTATTGTTTTCACAAAGGAAAGGAAATAGACAGTTAATAATTTTAGTTAAATGACAAGTGAAAAAGTAAATAAAAATATTTTCATTGAACCCTGGCTGGTGTGTCTCAGCGGATTGAGCATTGGCCTGTGAGCCAGGGTGTTGCCGGTTCGATTCCCCAGTCAGGGCCCATGCCTGGGTTGTGGGCTAGGTCCCCAGTGAAGGGTGCGGGAGGGGCAACCACACATTGATGTTTCTCTCCCTCTCTTTGTCCCTCCCTTCCCCTCTGTCTAAAAAAAAAATAAATTAAAAAAATTTTTCATTGAAAGATGCTTATCGTAGAAGAATGGCAATACTTACACATGGTAAGCCATGAAGTCTTTAAAAACGTTTTCAGAACAGAGCAGAAACAGACATCTCATGGACAAGTAATGGCTTATAGAGGATGTGAAGGTGACAAGAACCTAGCTGAGTAGATTTCAAAATAAATTTAGGACTTACACATTTATATGTCAATGAAATCCAGAGCAAGGATTTTTGTTTGTTTTGTTCTCATAGTAGATCCTCAATACATTTTATTGAATAAACAAATATGGCAATCAAAATAGATAGCAGATTGATATAATCTTAGAATTCATTAATAGAATAAAAAATGATGATTCAGTTGTTCTACTATGGGGAGATCCCATTTCATATATAGAATATTGCATATTACATTTTAAAAGAGAACACTAGAAATATTCTAAAGGACCAAGGTGTGGAGATGCTTGAAATACTGTTATGAGAATTAAAGGAAATGGGGAAATTTAGGTAGAAAATTCTTAGTGATGCTGGGGAGACGGGATTAAAACATTCAATTATTTGAACTAGATCACCTGAACAGAACCTTCCCCTCCTGTGATTCAGTGGCTCCCGTCTTAATATTTGGAACATCTATTATCAGTTTTCTATGGAGCTTTTCTAAAATACAGCATCACAACCATGTTTTTATCTGGCAGGGTAACTCTAGTGCTTAGATTAGATTGTACCAATTGTTAATTGTGTAAATTGATATCATATTTGTTTTATATATCTTCTAGAAGTACCTTTTGAAATATTTATAGATGAATGAAAAACCAAAGTTCAAATTAAAGTGCTCCAAGAAAAAAATCAATTTACAATGACCTACGTAATGAATGGGATCATCTCTCAAGAATCAAAATTTCAAATTCTGTTCTTTCAACTCCCTTCAAACCCTCTTCACAGTTCCTCATCTTTCGCAAACATTAGGCATTTCTTCCCTCCAATTCATTACACAAAACTTGCTGGAAGAATGATTATGCACTGTTTCTCCAAGTTTAGTCTCCTCCTTTGTCCTAGAGGTGTTCCCAAACCAAGGGTGTTTTTGGTCTTAAGGGCCCATTTCAAGGCTTTACATTTTCGAATGGATAAGGGCTATTTTCAAGAAACCTACTTAGTAAGTTATTAAGGGTGAAGGGAATTTGATGCTCATAAGCAAAAACTAGTACATCATGAGTTCACTGAGACTTCCCATAAGGCTTGGCAATACTACTGGTTTGGCCAAAAAGTCTGTTTAGTTCTTTCTATAAAATAAAAGATGCATTTTTCATTTTCACCAATAACTACTTTATTGATTTGGATATTTTGAGTAGGTCAGCTATCTGCCACGTAGTGTAATGTTGATTGTTCTCAATGTTTCAATTTGATCGTTATCAACTTCAACTGGTCTACCTGACTGTAGAGCATTGATCACCGAGAAACCTCAAGCATGACACTTTGCAAGCCACTTTTTTCACATCTGATCAGTCACAGTACCTTCTCCATACACTGCACAAATCTTTTTTTTTTTTGCATTTCAGTTGCATTTTTACCTTTCTTGAAATTATAAAGCATAATATATTGAAAATGTCACGTACTTTTCTTCAATATTAAAATGGCTACACAAACTTTCACCAATTTTGATAAGTTTTTAAAAAAATGCATGCTGATGTGACAGCTGTTATAATACTGTCTGACAAAATTGTTTCAAATGAAGTTAAAGCCGACTAAGTGCTACTAGAACCATCTTATGGAAAAACCAAATGAACTTTTTGGCCAACCCAATACCAACTTTCTTTTTGTGTACTGGCATAAGCAGATCATTGTAATTAGCAGTGTTTTCTAGAGGGAAAATTGTTATTATTAAGTCATTTGTGTTGGCTTGACTTTGTTGTGGTTTTTGATTGCTATTAACTTGTTAATATACTTATAAATTTTTACTTTGGCTTATTTTTTGCCTTTTAATGATTGCTATTTCTCATTTTTATTGTTACTGTGTACAATTTCAATGCAATTGAAATTCTGCTCACTAGAAAGTAAGGGTAGCTACAGTGGCTGAGGGAGGAATTTTAACATGGAAATCAGCCAAATTAAAATCAGACCCATTGCTCTTTGAGAGCTCATTTCCTTTATGCAGATGTGGAAATTGTATTAGTTTCCTTTGGCTGGTGTAAAACATAGCACAAAATTGGTGGCTTAAAATGATACAAATTATTCTCTTATAGTTTTTTTTTTTGTCTTGAATAAAACAATAATAATAGGCAACATTTATATGGTGCTTACTATATGCCAGGCATTATTTAAAATGCTTTACATACGTAAAGTTGTCTGATCCCATCTTAAATGAAAAGAGGCAGGTTTAGAGAGATTAACTAACAGGTCAAAGGTCACCCTGCTTCCAAGGAAGACCTTGGAAATCAGGTTTGTCTGGTACATAACCACAGACCTCGACTTTCTTCCTGAGAAGGAACGGGAATTCAGTTAAGTGACTCAAATCTGCAGTTATCTTTCTCACTTGAAAAAACCAGCAGGGAGAAACAGAGAAGCTCCATCCTACTGATAATAAACTTTGCTTTAGAATCAGCAAATAGATACAGTGCAAGAGGATGTGATTTTGAAAACATGTTTTACAAACTCAATGGTTGACCTAAAAACTATATGATGATTAGGATTGATCATTTCTGTTAACACTAATTTTTGAAGACAAAGAAAATGTTTTGTGTCTGACTTCATTACTTCTCCTGTAGAGGTCTGAATTCCAACATTAGAGTTACCATGTTAAAATTCCTTTCCTTGCACTTTCCAGCTTCTAAAGCCTGCCCACAATCCTTCATTCATGGTTCCCTTAGAGGGAATCAAGGCTGATACCAAACATGAAATGCTATCTGCCCTGACTAATGCTGTAAATGCTTCTCTCCCACCTCTGTAAGCCCCTTCGGGCCAAATCTATACCACGCCTCCCGAGACCCTCCCCACTTGGCCCAACATAAAAGGAGTGTGGGGCTATTGTTCTGGGCTCAGAATTTGGAGTCTGTCTCCTCTGGGCCCGTGCATGTAAATAAAGATCGTGCTCCTCAACCCCTCGGTGTCTGGTCATTTCATTTTTCCGTAACACCCTTGCTCTCTCTTCAAAGCCAGCAATGGTTGCTCAAGTCTTCTCTGACATGCTCTTCCTCCCTCTTTTACTTATAAAGACCCTGGTAATTAAATTTGGCCCAGCATGATAATCCAGAATGATTTCCTCATTTCAAGATCTATCATCACATGTAGAAAGTCCATTCTGTCATGTAAGGTAACATGAGCATATGCCTACGTTCTGGGAATTAGGATGTAGGCATCATTCAGAAAACATTATCGTGTCTACCACAGAAATATAGTTAGCCAACACATTACTGGTACTTAAGAATGTGTTCTGTTGTCAGAACTACAATTATTGTCAGGTGGAGATAAGCTCTCAAAATCTTAAAATAAAATGGAAGTTAATTTTAAATAATTTGAATTATTTTATAAAAGGGACTACAAATTATGACGTGGTACAACTGGCATTATATGTATTTTTGCTGGTCAACCCAGAAACATTTAGCACAGTGTTACTGTCGAATAATTGCATCTTGACTCTCCAACAGCCACATTTCAAATGAACCTATAAATATGAGTCGCTTCTAAAGAAGACTGTGCTTTCAGGAAAGTGACCCATTAGGCCTGTGCTGCCTGTTCACACATTATTTTCAATTTTGTTTTGAGCCATCTAGTAGTCTTAGAAAGACTAAAACAAAGGACATAGTGTGATGGAAGCTCATTCATTCAGTTAATTATTATGTCCTACTATGAGCCAGGCATTATACTAGGAAATATATTTTCAGTGTGAAAGTGAACATGGTTTCTGTCCTCCCTAGCTTTAGTCTTGTGGGAATAATTAAGGGAAAAGGAAGCGAAAGGTACAAATCAAGGTCAGTCCTCAAGTTGTGGAAAGGGGAGGGCCTTGATTAGTTACTACAATGAGAATGTTTTATCAGCAAGGGGAGGAGGCTGCTGAAAGGAAAGGAAGATAAGGGGCTAGAATAAATTATTGCCTGCTCTGATGATTTTGTCTAGGGTTCAGGTCTCTGGTAGCCATGAGCCCTCAAGTGCTACTGCTTAAAAAGAAAAGTTTTCTATTTCAAAGCGGAAGAATTCCCCATTTTCAGAAGCTCAGAAAAAATGGTTTGAAATAGCATGAAATGATATACAGACATGCCTTAAACTTCATGCTTTAATTTCCCTGGCTGCAAATAGGAATAGTTTTTTGAACAGAAATGAGAATTTCTATTTCCCTTATCGCCTTTTGGTGAACTCTGTGAGTTTCTTATTAACTAATAGTAAAACAAATGGCTTTCATCTCCTGAAGGGCTTCTTTCTTTCTTAAGTGATTTTGTGCTTTTTCTCCCCTTTATGAGCATTCATATGGATGAGCATATTTTAAAAACTGACCAGAATGGAACAGTAAACATATTTGGTAAAGCAACTGGCTGTCACTATGGCAACATTGAAAGTGTTTGACATTTGGTCTTTCCATTCTCTGTTGCTATAGTAATGAAAGCCTAGATTCTGACACCATTTCCAAGTTCTATTAAAATAAAGCCCCTTTCAAGCCCCCAAGAAGGAGGGAGGGCCGGTACCATTCCTGCATATGATGTATGAGAACGTTTTCTAAAACTAGGACAGAGATGAGACACATTTTGCTGTACTTTACTCAAATTGAAAAACGATGAAAAATTAGAAAAATATAAGAAAAACCTTGAAGTAGAACAAAAGTGAAGCAATTCTTTTGTTATTAAAAATCAGCCTTTTAAGCATGTATAAAGAAGCTTTAATTTATGGCATGTTAAGATTAATGTCAAATATTAATAGATAAAGAAAAATCTTTTTTATTTCCTTTTAGGAGAAATAAACAGTAGAATAATGGCAATTAAGAGCCACAAAAATTAGTAAAGAAACTGGGGTTTTGAGGAGTTTTTGTGTTTAAGAAAATATTATTATGACCTATTTATCTGCTTTTAAACTTATGATTAAAAACCAGTATATTATTATATTACTATTAAATTATTATACGCAATAGTAGAAACATACTTCAGCTATACATTTTTGGTTCATGGAGAAAAATAGGGAGAGATTTAGAAGGGAAAATAGGAAGAGAGTAGTGAGAATGCAGGGTAAAACAGATATTAGAAAGGAAAGTTAGTGATAATGTAGTAGAACTAGGTATAGTATAAGAACCAAAAAATATGAAAAGATAGAGGGAGCTGAAAGGAGACAGGGCCCAAATTTCTGAGGGATCTTTTATATGACCTGTAGCCTCAGCTATAGGGGTTACTGATATAACATCAACTTTGGAATTATCAACAGTGATATCAGTTGCCACTGATTTCTAAAAGGTTATTCAGCTCTATAGTAATTTAGGAAAATTGTTCAGCAAGTCTTCATAATGGCTAGGTGAAGCACAGGGCAGGAATCAAAGGGAGATATCTTAGCTCCACGACTTTGCTATGTGGCCTTGAGTGAGCCTCCTAATCTTCCCGACCTTTGTTTTTCTTTTTCCTAAAATGGTGATAGGTCCTAAATCTCCCTAAGTATAAATGTGTTTAAAGAGGTGCTTTGTGCCCCCATTTTCCCTAACTTTGAATCCCTTTAAAGAGATAGTATGTGCAAAATACTTAACAGTGTCGAGTACTTAGTAAGCATTTACAGAGTACAGTGGTTGTTATAGACTTCAAGCTAGGAATTATAGGAATGGAACACAATGAAGGCCTATTTTGTCTCATGTTTTTCACATTTTGTTTCTCAAGTCATGGAGTTTTTATGAAATCAAATGATTTAATATAGAAGAACACACCATTTGAAGTGAGAGAACACGACTCTGAAGCAGAACACAGTATGGAGAAGGTAACTCGGAGCAGAAGCCGGTGGACGCACAGTGTGGTCTCAGGTTGACCACTAATTCTGACTAGACAAGTCACAGACCACCTTACACCTGCTTTGTCTTTTGTAAAATGGAGAGAGTAAAAGATATCCTAAGAACCAAAATAAAAGGATACAGGTTATAATAAAAGTATAATAATAAAATACTCTTTTGATTTATCTTTTTAGGGAGTTAGAAATTATTTTGAAAAATGATTCATTACCATGATCCCCCATATTATCTTGTTAACTATAGTTTAAATCTGTATTTCCATAGTTGGATCTGTATGTACATACAGGTGGTACAATGTGTTAAATGGTATAAAGACAGTGCGTATGGGTTAAAACTTAAGGTATTCCCTATTTCTAGATCTTGTGAAATGTTTTTCTGTCCACTTTTTCTGTGCCCCCTTGCCTTTTCTCTTGCGTCTATAGTTGAACAACCCAAAAAGTCTTCCCAGGAATCATATCTTCTGTCTCTAAAGAATTTAAATGAGTTATGTAACCAAAGGCTAGTTTGCCAGACCAACTCAGGTTTACACTTATATTTGTGTTATTGTCAATGAATATTGATCACAGCCATTATTACTCCCCATAGAAAAATAATCTGAATAGAAAAAACAAAACAAAACAAAACTAAGAACTTTGCCTATGGACCTGGAAAAAATTATGCTAAGTGGATTAAGCCAGTCAATGAAAGACAAACATCACATGACCTCACTAATATGTGGAATCTAATGAACACAATAAACCAATGTACACAGTAACAGAATGAAACAATGAAAATGACAATGAAAATAGTAACAGAAGCTTAGATACAAAAAGCAGACTGACAGGTTCCGGAAAGCAGAAGGGGGAACAGAATGAAAGATGGTGAAGGGATCAACCAAAGAACATTATTCACAACCCAGGGACCTAGACGACAATATGGGGATTGGCTTGGAGTGGGGAGAAAAAGTAGAACAACTGCAACAGCGTAAACAATAAAAATAAAACTAAAAAAAAAGAACTTCGCCTATGGAAAAAACAGGCTGTTGTGTAAATGTTCTTCCATGGAAACTGGTGAAGAGGTAAAAACAATGGACAATCTAGTACAGAAAAGCTTTCAGTCAGCTGCTAACCAATGATAGATCCATTGACTAAGGCTACTGGTTCAAAGAAATATGACATCTATTCTACAACCCAAAATCTAAATTTATTTGGGAATAAACAGTACATGCAAGGTCTGTGCTAGGTGTTGGGAATAAAAGAAAGACAAGTGACATGATCCCTGCCTTTAAGAAGCTTACAACACAGTCCAACAAATGTTAGGAAAAAGACAGTTTTGTTCCCCTACTCCACTAAAATCTTTTCAAACGCTTTGGCTACCTTTCAAGTAATCTCCTCGTAGGTTAGTAATCACATCCATTTTGAGTAATAGTGCATTATGAGGTTTAAGTGTATAGACTGAGTTTGCACTCCAGCTCTGCCATTTACTAACTGTGCAACCTTGGAAAAGAACTTAACCTCATTTTTCCTCAGTTTCTTCATCTAAAAATCTGAGGAAGTGGAATAGTTGTAACTTCTACATAGGGTTATTATAACAGTTAAATAAATTAATATAGATGATGCCTTTAGATTAGTACTCCTCACAGAACAGTATTCAGTATTTATTTTTAAGATGAGTTGAAGAAAGAGATCTGGCCAATAAACGAAAGGCTCCTAACTCCAAAAATCTGTACAATTCTTATGAAAGGAGCTCAAGAATGTACACGCATAAACATAACCAAGAGGTCAGAAAAAGGCACAGTAATTTCTCAAAGTAAGAAAACAGTGTGATTAATCTTTATTACTAAAATGAAATGCATGCATATGTTTTCCTGTTGATGCATTATGCAGAAAAGGGCTAGGTCAATTTTCACTAAGTATGCAAGATATATTTAGGATGAAGTGATCTAAAATATAAGCTATTGTGCATAAATAAAACTCATCTGCAGGGGACTGAAAGAAACAGGCGGTCATCCTACAAAATTGCTAAAATTGTTACTCAACAAGAGGCCTCTCCGACTGCAAAACAGGAGAGAGAAATAAAAAATGTATATATATCCAAAAGTGATTTTTAAAAAGCTGCTTCTTATGTTCAAATAGGAAGTCACCAGGGCACATGTTCCAAAGTGCAAGAACAGATTTACAATTGATCTATTTCTTCCATGGGCAACTTTATTCATAGGTATCGAAAAGAACAGGGCAATTTTTTTTGAAAAAAGTACTGTTAGTGATTCTCATAATAACCACTGGCCCATACTATTTCATAGACTCTTCCAGTAGAAACCAAATCTCCCACCATAAACAAAAATGGCAACCTAACCATAGTTGATGCTGGTTGAAACGCTAGGACAATTCGACTTTTCAAAAATTTGATACCAGACTGACCTTTGAAACTAGAGTCTACCAATGCTACTTCTTGCTATAATGATTACTATTTTTAAATAACTTGTGTTCTAACAACATCTATTTTTCCCATGTACAAGAAAAACAACATCTAAAGAAAGTTAATTGCAACTCTGTCTATAGTAGACATACTGGCTTTCCATTCAATGTAAATTTTTTTAGAAACATGAAATTTGTTGGTGAAAAGTTTTCAATGTCATTTTACAAACCATTATAATTTACCTGATGATAAAAATTGCAAACAATTTGATGGAACATTACAGAGGACAGAGTGAGTTTTATCTTGTCAGTGTTCAGTTCAATTCATCAAATATATTTTTGCCAGCCTAAGTGACAGGTAATGGGGCTGGGTGCTGGAGATAAAAAGGTAAAAGGTAGTGGTAACACAGAATGATATCTAAATAGAATATGTATAAGCATAAAATTCGTTTAAAAAAGGAAAATCTGCTCTAAGGTTGTCAGGGAAGAGCAGGCTTTGAAGGGGAATAACTGTGTCAAAAGGACAAGACAAGGAAGACGCAGGGCTGTCAAAGGAAGCGGAAAAAAGCAGGTGCAAAGGCAAAAAGGTAGATTGAAAAGAGCATGATACAGCTAAGTGTAATTGTTAGTATATAAGTTATAATGTGTTCACTGGGTTATTTTATTCTTAACTAAACTGAGTTTGGAGAAAAGATGGGAAAAAGATTTTTTTTCTTTCCCTTTGGTTAAATACGCTATGATATAGAAATATTATATTCTCACTCTAAGACTTTTAATAAGGTGTAGCCAGGTACAGTCCAGAACAGAACCATCTAATAGAAATATAATACAAACCATATGTATATGTTTAAATTTCCTGTTAGCTTAATTTTAAAAAGTAAAAAAAAAAAAAAGGTAAAATTAATTTTAATATTTTCCTTAACAAAACTCTGTAAAATATTGTCATTTCAATTTAGAATCAATATAAAGTTATCAATGATACATTTTACATTTTTATAATAAATCTCTAAAATCCTGTGTATTTTTATACTTACAACACATCTCAATTTAGATGGTAAATTTTTATCTATCAGAAATACTTGAATTGTACTTGGGTTTCAAAAAAAAATTTAGTTGAAAAAGTAGATTCACATAATTCAAGTTTTTCAAACATACTTACAAGTTACCTAGTCACTGAAATGAATATGTTCTTTAATTAAAATGAAATAAAATTCAGTTACTTGGTTATGCTAGCCACATTTCAAGAGCTCATCTGACTAGTGGCACTTGCAGTTGGACAGGTCAGTTCTAGGGTAAATGTGGATCCAATCTCTAGCCTAAAATTAATATTAACAAAAACCACATCAATAAACAGATTATCAGGTTGGTAAAGGGGTACTAATATTAGGCATTTTGGATTACCTTCAGTCTGTCTTGTTGGTCCACATCCACTGAGACAAAATGTAGCTAGAGCGAGAATATCTGGAAAAGGTCTTGCAGACAGCAAGGAGACTGACATTAACTGGAGAAAGCTTAAAGAGTTCATGATATAAAAGCAGAAGGTTCTGAATACTTATTCATTCTAGGCCTTATTCCTATCATTGAAACAAATAGATTCAAGTGGTAAACAGACTCTGCAAGCAGACAGAAAATGTCTGGTTATCATGGGGATAGATAGTTCTCTTACTATCTGACTGCGCTCACTCAAAAACCATCCACCACACACAAAAAACAAAATTATAAAATACATGTTCTCATGTTTTTCCAACAAAAATTTTTTTTGTTCTACTTAGGCAAAAGTATAGACATGCTTCATTCATAAGGTCTTACATAAATATCTGAAAGACTAAACTGATCATTAAATTTCAAAGAGAATATCTCATAACTACTTATTTAATGAAAGAGAGCTCCTCTAAGAATATCCACTAAGGATTCACCCTTCATCCAAAATATTCCATTATTTATTTACTATATCTCTTTTGAGTGTCTATTACATTCCAGATGTTACGCTAGGCAAAGAAATTACAACAGTAAACAAGAAAGACCCACCCACATGGAATATGTGATAAAGCTGTCAGAGGGAAGGTACTGACTGTGATGGGAGCCTGCTGGAATAGTGTTGCCAGATTTAGCAAATAAAAATACAGATGCCTAATATTGCATGGGGCATGCTTATACTAAAAATTATTTATTTATCTGAACATCAAACTTAGCTGAGCATCCTGTCTTCTATTTCACAAACCGAGAGGGACAACTTGGAAGTGGAGGTAGGGTGAATGGAAAGAAAGGAAGACTTCCTTCAGAAAGTGACTTCTAAGAGGAATCCTGGGATAGCAGGGAAGAGTCCGTGAGAAATTTTTCCCGGGGCAAACAATGCAGTGCAAACTAAGTCCCGAAGTAACCGTCCATCTAAGAACTGAAAGAGGCAAAGGAATTGAGGGTAAGGAAAAAATAAAGGGAGGAGTGGGGGAATGTCGGTGAAAGATAAAGCCTGCGGGAAAAGCAGAAGACATTTTTGTAAAGACTTGGTACTTTATCATAAAATGAGTGTGATTCCATTAAGGAATTTTAAGCAGCCTGTCCTGGCTACAGTGTGAAGGATGGACTACAGTCGAGCTGGCAGGATACTGAGACCAGTAAGAAGGCTACTGCTGTAATGCGGGATCTCAATAGAAACCTGAACAGCAATGGGGAGGCAGACCCATTAGTAACACCAGGACTAGAGGTGGCAACGAAAGAGGGAAGTGCAAAGGGGAATAGAAAAGAGGACCTAGAAGGAGGAAAGCCAGGAGTAGCATACATTATGGAAAAAGATGAAGAAATAGTCAACAAGTCAAATGTTTTTTGAAGGGTCAAGTAAGATAAGGACAGAGAAGTGATGCCTAGATTTAGGTGGAAGAAAACCACCGGTGACCTTGGGAAGGGAAGCCTCAAGAAATGGTCGAGGCCAAACTAGGTTGTAGTTGATTGAGCAGAAGATGATGCTGCGCTAGGAACCGGCGAAAGCAACACCAGGGTGCTGTTTCCTCTTCGCCCTTTTAAAAGTTGAGGGTCAAGGACAGGAGTAGAGTTTGGAGATGGAGCAAGCCAGTGTCCCAATCAGGCAGAACAACAGAGCGGGCTGATCGTAAAGGTCCAATCCTTTCCTAGAGCACACTTGACTGACACAGCTGGGCGCCAAAGACTGAGCGCATTGCGGGAGGCCGTGAATCACAAGGGGGAGGAATTCCAGGTCACTAACCCGGAACCGGTTTGGGACTCGATTCCCATTGTGAGGCCAGACCTGGGGCGGGCCGTCAGCCAGAAAGGCTGTACCATCCGGGCCAATGGACGGGCCTCATCGAAAGAGCGGCAGCCGCGCCACCCAATAGGCGGTGGCAAGGGGGCGGGCGAGTACGGGGGCGGGGAATCAATGAAGCATCTTTTTTTCTATCCCCTTAGAGGCGACCGGGCTGTGGTGCCGTAGGGTCGCCAGGTGTGCGGCTCTGTCCCAGAGGACGCGGAGGCTCCTTGGACGGTGGGTTCCCTCGCAGCGGGGAAGGTCCGAACGGGGTCAGTGGCAGGTGGCTGTGCCCCCACCCGTATCCTGCTGCGGGCTCTGGCTCTGCGGCGTAGCAGGACTACGACGCTTGAGCGAAGTACCAGTCGGGGCTGCAGCCTGACCTGGGAGGGTGGGCAGGGCCCAGGATGCTGAAAAAAGACAGCAGAAGTTTGCCGACACCTGGTGGGAACTCTTAATTCAGTTTCTAGAGAGAGGACCCTGTTGGTTGGTTGCCCCATCTCCCACCAGGTGCAGCCGCAGCGTTGTAACGGAGTCAGGTGCCCTCCCTCTGTTCCCTGCGCCTGGGAGGCCTCCTGGAAATTCAGTTTTTCCTGGATTCTTCCCCGGGATTGTGGCTAGGTTGTCCCAAGGGAAATAGCAAGGAGGGAGTGAAGGATGCTTTATTAATCTGATAACTGGCGACCTTAAGTTAACTTTATGTACCTACCACAAGTTTTAGGAATGAGCATTTCATTAGGCAGGGAAGTTGGTTTCCTGTAACAGCGATTTTCAACCTGTTTCATCTCATGGCACAGAAACTATTAAAATTCTGCGGCAAATAAAAAAAAATTTTTTGCTCACCTGACCAAAAAAATATTAGGTGTAAGTTTGATTCGTTCATACCAGCCGGCTGTTGTGTTGTCTTTTTTCTCTTCTTTTTTTTTTTTTTTAAATTGGACAGTCTTAGGGAAAAGAGGTCAGTGCCCTTGACTGAGTAGTCAGGCATGGCATGTTTTAAAAATTCTTGATGTACATCATTGTGCCAACACAAGGGTTAAAAATCGCTGTCCTGTAAAAATATGGATGGCAGGGGGAAGCTTGTAGATTTTGTGATGCCTTTCTTCTTGAATAGCCTAATGAATTTACTATCCCACCCCCCAATTTATTGCCTGATCTTACTCAGACCTTTTTATTCTGTCTTATCTTGCAATATTAAGGAACTTCATTCTCCAGTGTTAGTCCTTGAAAAAAAATTGCCCAGTTATATAATATGCCATTGGTGGTACATCATCTTCATAAGGATTATGTAAGTGAACTACTTATTATACTTACATGCAACCAGTAAAGAATGATTATGAAATAGGATTAGGGAAAATGGCTGTTCTCTGTGATTGGACATGGAAGATCTATAAATTTTTAGCCATTTCAACTACCTTCTGTAATGGTAGGGATGACCACCAATAAAAAAGGAATAGTATTTGACATGTTAAAGAGCATCTTTTCACATTTTATGAAGTGTTATATTCCTAGCACCAAGAATGTGTGCCTGGCACACAGTAGGAGCTCAACAAATATTTAAGTAAAATACTGGGTAATGGATGACAGAAAACCTAAGCTCTGTTACCAAAGTGTAAAGAAGAGGATAAGAAAAAAGCACATTCCTGGAAATAAGGTTAGTTTCTATCTGTGCAAGCATAGCTACTGAATTTCAACTCAAGGTGTATTAATTTTGGTACTTTCTAACATCAATCAGAAGGATTTGCTGTCAAAGGAGTTTTACGTAGTTAAGTCATGATTGACTAGAAATCTAAGATACAACCTAGTATCAATTTCAGGGAGGTTAAAACCGTTAAAGTGCATCTGGTCAATGAAATACTCCAGCAGTTTAACATAGAACAGGAAGGGACAAAAGGATACCACTTTAGTGAGGTAGAGGTATGGAGTTGCAAATTGCTGGAAAAAATGGGACATGCAAATAACAATGACTGCGGCCAAAATTTAAAAAACTTGTTGACTCAGGCATAGTTCTAAGAGGACTGTTATTTCTGCCAGGTACCAGTAAGTTTACCACAGTCCAGTTACTAAATTGATCTATAGTCTAAGAGCAGCAAAATCTGATGATGGATATCTGCATACATTAAGAATCTCTTGAAAACTGTAATCTTTATTTGTTATTATATACTTTTGTATATTATAATTTGTATATTATTACAGTAACATTGTCTCCATATAGAAGTTAGTCTGCTTGAATTTAAAAAATATGTGAATTTTCACAGATATATTTGTCTCTTGTAAGTTTCGTATGAGCAAATTATAGGGTCTTATTAAGCCAACATTAAAGTTATGCTGACATTTGGCCCCAGCCTAGTTTCTCCCCTTTATTACTATCCCTCCTTAATCTACTTGTTTTATAAGATCCAAATCAAATGCGGATTTCTTCTGACAATATCCTTGATCCCACCAAAAATTTCTAATATTTTTAACACCAGTGTATTTTTTAGTACTGTTCTTGTTGCACTTTTTATGTATTCATATTATTTATTCAGTAAAGAAATAGTCACTTACTGTGTCCAAACCCTTTACTGGGAAATGGATAATAGCTGGTGTTTGTTGAGGACTTACTGTATCTTAGGCATTGTGAGATTCTTAATTGGGCTAAGAATATATGGGTTAAATAAAATAGGTTAAAAGTAATTCCATCTTTTGTTTTTGCTTTACTGTGGATGCTAGAAAAGTTTTAAATCATCAGGACATATGTGGATCATATTTTTCTATTGGATAGTGCTGTACTAGTGTAGATTCTTGTTACTCAGCTGTCGTTCAAGGACCAGCAGCATCAGCGTCACGTGGGAGTACGTCCAAAATGCAGAATTGCTGGCCCCTCTCCAGACTGACAGAATTGGAGTCTCCCTTTAAGAGGAGCTCCACGCAATTCATAAACGTAAACTTTGAGAGATGCTGTTCTACCAATATGCTCAAAATTTCATAATTTTTCTTTATTTCTTGATTATTTTTTATTGTAGAGGCTGGTAAGTTTTTATACTCATGATTTCTTCTTTGATTCTTCATTTCCTTTATAGAATCATTCATAGACATTTTATTTTTCAGTTTTCAATGAATTCTTTCATTTCTGTATACGTTTACATCTCAACATTTTAGCAGTCACTGCTTTAGTTATATATGTGAATGGAATTGATATATTCATGTAATATGTAATGTATGATGTGTGTTCATGGGTACATATATGCTCTTATAAATATGTGATTTTCTGGAATCCTAGGAAATTATTAATATTACATTGGTGATAGAAATTTCCACTTTTTACCTTTATATATTTATATAACCACGTATATGTATTTACCACGTATAGGTTTTTTAACCACGTATATGTATTTTGCTTTTTTTAAGTCAACAAAGATTTGTGGGTATTTGTGGGACTTTAACAAATGTATTTTTCTGTAATAAAAATCCCCATAAGTATACTTGTAACATAATATTAATCACCTCAGAGTAAAATAAAACCATTGTACTCTGACCAAACAAATAGCTTACATGGCTGAGACAGAAATGACTGTGCATGTGATCTGCAGAGCTGGTGATTTGGCACAGTGAGGTGACCTGTTGCAGAGCATAGCATTCTGTCTATAAGTGTTCCTAAGTTGAAAATTGAGCTTCTTTGAGTGTGTACACACATGTAGACATACATACATACTCCCTTTCCAGTTTTGTTGGCTTGCATTAACTCTAGCATTTACACAGGAATCGTGTTGCGCTAAGCCATAGTCCTACTCTCATCTATGGCATTTATTGCGTATATTCCATTATGGGGCTGTAGTATAGTTTATTTACCCAGTCCCCTATTGATGAATATTTGTACTTCTACCACACTTTTGCCTTAAAAATTTGATAGTGCTTTGTAAATGGTTCAATGAACTAAATAGTCTGAGACATTTAATATCTTTTGGAAACAAAAAGTCATCCTTAATATATGGTAAGTATTTAATTTGATATAGAACTTGATATAACTTTAACTCTGTTTTACTTTGAAGGACATCTAACCTGCAGCCTCCATTTAAAAATGTGTCTAATAACCTGCTCATCATTGGCCATACTACCGAAGCAGTAATACAACCCGTTTACTTAAAATTTTCTTTTCAGATTTCGTATAATTTGTTGACTGTTAATGTTCTTCAGCATTGTTATAGGGTGGGTAGTTTAGCTGAAGTTTTTACTTAATCTTCATAAGCTATTTCTTGCCCATATCAACTTGGGCTGCCTTTTTAAGCATATGCTTTGCCCTTAGAAGTTTCCATTTTGCTGCCTTACCTTGAGTTATTTTGTTTCCATTCTGCTCTTTCCCGTCCCCCAATCACCGTCTTATTTTAAGTTGTGCTTTTACTTCCTACTTGTTAGGCAGTGTTATGCATTGAACATACTGGCTCTGGGCTGCCTGTCTGATCCACGTAGCGGTGGAGCAATTGGTAGAGGACACAAGCAGTCAGGTGTTGACTTCACTGATTCTTTGCGGTGTGCTGCAGCATAGATACTAACGAAAAGCATGTTCGGGCTGCTTCAATTATTTATAAACCAGTTTGCCTCAGTTCTTTTTGTGTGTGGCTTATAAACATTGTACCTCATGAGTATTCCCTGGTCTCCTCTGGAAGAAAGCTGAATACTTATGCAGCCCATTTGATCACTTGCATTCTAATATATAAGGAGTGTTAGACCAGAGTGCCAATTAAATATGGTCCTCTAAAATTACAAATCTTCAAGAATGTTCACTAAATTGACTTGGGATCAGATGTTAAAATGTTGAACTTCCGTAATTTTTATTAGGTAATATTTGAGATGTGCAAAAATAATTATCTGTAAGTGTGCTAGTAAACCAGCACCCTGACCACTGAACAAAATAAGTTCTAGTTTGTAACATGTGTCCATTTCTGGGGTGTAAATACGGCCATCTTGGCCAGTTTCTGTAGCTTCCAACCTGACATCATTGAATGTAGAGTTAGGGAGGGGTGTGCACAACAGGCTTTTGCCAGCTCACAGCAGCAGGTTCCAGCATACCCCTAATTATTGCATATATGTTACGAAGCATAAAAGACCCATGGACCTACCACTTGGCTCGGGAACTAGAGACAATAATAATACCGACATTACTGTGACCTTCCTGTTTGCTTTGTCGGAATTTTTTAGAGTTTGCCTTTGATGCAATAATCGCAAACTTAACATCACTTGCTTAGAGTGTACCAAGAACTATATTCTCTATAGTTTAGTAAATCCTTTAATCCACAGTATTTCTGTGAAGTGACACTATTATTTTACAAATTAAATTGTACATAGAGAGCTTAAGTCACTAAGACCACACAGCTAAGAAATGGAGAGCCAGGTTTCCAACCCAGGAAGACTTATCTTTGTGCTCATAACCACTGTGCACACTGTCTTTTTTGATGCTTTTAATTTGTGAATACATTTGCTTAATAGTCTAGTGATAAGATGCCTGTATTTGACTATGACAGCAGTATTTACCTGAGACAAGGTCAGAATTGCTGCCACTGCTTATATGTTCCAATTTAGTGGATTTCAATGTTATTAAATAACTCTTGGGAAATTTTCAAAGTCTGCCTTAGAATTGATTTGCTTGCAGTTTTGTTTTTTGCTTGCTTTGCCCTTTTCATGGGAGTGTGAAATTGACAGCGATGCTTTGAAAGTTCACTTTCTGCTCTTTAGAAACTTTACTTCTCTCTGACCTCCATTTCAGCAGCAAGTGGCAGATCAGCAGATGACCATGCCTCCTGAGTGATGATGGGAAACAAAAAGATAGTAAAAAGATAGTGATGTGCATGTTTTCGGTGATGTTATTAGATACCTACAGAATCAGTTAAACAAAGATTACTGGGAACTTGAAAAGGAAAAGTTGTATAAAAGTTTAGTGAAATCATATGAAATATCTTTTTATTTGACTTTAGAAAAAGGAATTTGCATCCGCTTTCAAGGCCTAAACAGAAGAGTCAAACAATGATTAAAAAATATTTGTGCATTTTTCAATTAAATTTAGTTAGGCTTACTCAGTGGCTATATTTTCCTTCAGTAGAAGATACTATTTGAATTGCCAGTTACTAGAGAAATGTTTTTCACATTGACAAAATTTTCGAATTGGCCGATATTAAAGTGTGTAAGAGAAGAAACCATGATAGAGTGAAACCTAACTGGCTGAAGCTTTGAGGTGTTTTTCTGCCTATATACAGAACTTTAGCTAAAGCTTCCGCATACATAAGAATGCTCTTTTTTAACATCATCTACTAAAAGACTTGAATCTCAAAACTTAACAACACATTTCTGAGATTTAGCAATCTCAAGCTGCTTAGAAAGTGGAAGGAGGTGCGACCTAAGGGAACGTGGATGTAAGTTCTAACATTCGATGGGCTGTGTAGTGTGCAAATTATTTAACTTTTCTGAATTTTATTTTATAAATAGAAATGCTGGTATCCCATATTCAGTGCTGTGGTGGGGATTACATGACAGGACATGAAGTTTAGTGGATATTTGGTATTTGTTCTTCATGTTGGTGGGAAATGTTTGTGATCGCACAGTGATAGAGCTGGAAGAGCCCGTAGCAATTGCATCCTGCCCACTCATTTTGTAGGGGAGGAAAAGTGGGCTCTGTCACAGTGATCAGTGAGTGAATTTGGAGTCAAAAGCATGATTCCTGTACATAACCCTTACTCCTTCTGAGCCCTTGTCTCCCATTACCAGTGTTTGAAATCTCTTCTAAGGAAAAGACTCACTCAGCATCTTTTCCAACGTCATACTCTTCCTTCCCATAATTCAAAGGCTAGATAACAGAAAAACTACATTTTCCATCACCATTGTAATGAAGTAATTGGTCTGTGCTGTAGGTTATGCCAACTGGCTGCACTTGTTTCAGACCTGAAATCAAATTGTCCGGTAGAGTCAGGTGTGTTAAACATTTGCCTTGTGCTGGGGCGGCCTAGCACAGTGGTTCTCAAAGTTTGGCATGCCTTAGAACCATCTGGAAGGCTTATTGAAGAACAGATTTATACTAGATCCTACCCCTAGAGTTTCTGATTCAGTTAGTCTGGGGCAGGCCTGAAAAGTGTGTCTTTCTAACAAGTTTCAGGTGCATATACCCTTTTTGATTCTTTGACAGCGTGAAAAAATCTGGAAACTGGAGAAGCATTCTGTCTTGCATCCATCTAAGAGAAATGTTTACAAGAGGATCTTTCCCATTCAGAATTATATTAAAATTTTTGACATGAATATTTTAAAATAATTTCATGGAGTCTCCAAGTGTCATTACTTGCCTATATCACAATCTTCAGCTCTGCTATTAAAATGGCGTAGGTCTGACAGGGTGTCCAAGCTGTGACCCAGGATGGCATTGAATACAGCCCAACACAAAATTGTAAAGTTACTTAAAACCTTTTTTTTTTCCCTCTCATTAGTTTTCGTTAATATTTAATGTGTGGCCCAAGACAACTCCTCTTTTTCCAGTGATGCCCAGAGATGCCAACAGGTTGGACACTCCTGGTAGGACATTAAAAAGTACTGAGAAGTTCTTCAAAGAAAGGCAAATAATTAAAAGCATTATTTGGAAACGAATATAGCATTTAACTTTGTTTTGTTTGGTGTTAGGAGCTTTCATGTAGGTGGTTTGGGTTGAAGGAGGGGGAGGACATGGTGAGCATTGAGGGACACAATTTCAGTAGTGAACCATGAAACTGTGTTGGTCTCCACAAGGTTTAAGAATTATGTGTGTTTTTTCTATTTTAATTGGTGACCTTTTTCTTTAACTGATTAATTAGGGAGGTTGGCCGAGGAAAATCTTTGCCACTTTTATGTTACTCCTTTGATTCTGTTGTTTCCTTATAATACTTTCATTGTTTGGGGAAATTTTATTCCAGGCTTAGCGTTTATATGTAGGTTTAACCTAAAAAATAAGTTTTAATTATTTGGGAAATAATAAAATACAAGTAGTTGTCATTTGATCAAATTACATTGCCTTAAAGTTGTTTCTGAATTTTATTGATTTTGTAGCACAGCCTTTAAAATTATTCTACAGAACCTGAATTTTTTTTTTTTTTTTTTGGTATCTCAAACTAGTGGTCATTTTGGCGGAGTGAACATTCCTTCATTGAAAAATTATGCTGTGCCTACCATGGACCGGAAACTCTGCTAGGCTCTGGGGAGGTGACGGTGAGCAGAAACCCTGCCACCCTCATGAAACTTATAGGACAATGGGGAGGAGAGAGATTCTTGGCTGTATGTCAGCAAGGGTGTAACACTTAGACTAGGAAAAGAAAGGCAAGTTTGTAGTCACAGCTTCTGTTAGAGTGAGTTGACCTATCAGGAAAGGCCTCCCTGAGGAACGGATGTCTGATCTGGGAGCTGAAGCATGAGGAGGAATTAGTAGGCCAAGAAGGGACCAATCTTCTTGCTAGGTACAGGGAACAGTGTGTACAAATGCCCCGAAGAGGGAAAGAGCCACACAAGAGTGAGTGACTGAAAGAAGGCCAGAGTAGGTGGAGTAAAGAGGGTAGGTTGGGGAGAGCAGAGCCGGAGAAGAAGCTGGAGAAGTGGGAAGTAGATCAAGAACGAATATTAGCAACTAGTTAGAAATCGTTACAGCAGCTCAGGCAAGAAGATTGTAGTACTGGCAGGGACCGAAATAAATACAGGCAGTTTTGAGCCATATTTAGAGGGGTTTTTTTGTTTGTTTGTTTGTTTTTAAATTATGTATATAGCCCTGACTGGTGTGGCTTGTTGGTTGGGCATCGTCTCGCAAAGTGAAAGGTCTCTGGTTCAGTTCCTGATTAGGGCACATGCTTAGGTTGTGGGTTTGGTCCCTGGCTGGGGTGTGTACAGGAGGCAACCGAATGATGTTTCTCTCTCACATCAGTGTTTCTCTCCCTCTCTCCCTCTCTCTATAAAAAATAAATAAATATTTTTAAAAATTATGTATATAGCTTATAGGCTGAGGTACATGGCAGTAGTTACAAGTTGATTTATATTTATTTTTTTCTCTTTAGGAATTATGCAGCCTGCCTTTGCTACTAATGAACAGAAAACTCTGATTTAAACAAAGTGCCAGCAAGGGATTGTCCTTGATTTTTGTACATTGTAGCATTCCTCAAATTCTCGTCACATCTTCTCTTACAGTAAAAACTGCATTTAAGTTAGAAAAATGAAGCAGTTGAAAAGGAAAAGGAAAAGCAATTTTAGTGTTCAAGAAACTCAGACTCTTTTGAAGGAAATTACAAAGAGGAAAGAAGTGATTTTTTCCAAGCAGCTCAATACAACCATTAACGTGATGAAGCGAATGGCCTGGGAGGAGATCGCGCAGTGTGTCAATGCTGTGGGAGAAGGGGAGCAGAGGACAGGGACCGAAGTGAAAAGAAGGTACCTTGACTGGCGAGCGCTTATGAAGAGAAAGAGGATGAAGGCGAACATTAAGCTGGTTGGTTCTGGGTTTCCCCTTCCCTCATCTGATTTAGATGACTCTCTTACTGAAGAGATAGATGAAAAGATTGGATTCCGAAATGATACAAATTTTGATTGGCAAAATGTGGCAGATTTTAGGGATGCAGGTGGATCCTTAACTGAGGTCAAAGTGGAGGAGGAAGAAAGAGACCCACAGAGTCCTGAAGTAAGTATTAGCCTGTGAGCCCTTTTATTCCTTCAGTATCTTCAGCTCTCATGTGTGAGTTAATTGTAGTGTAGGAGCAGTTAAGAAGTTCCTAGATTTCAAGCTAACTTAGAACTAGCATTCCATATTTTCTTTATATATCTCTTTTCACCTAAATATACGTGTCTTGATTATATGGTAGTGACATCAGCTAATTCATTGTAAATATTCAAAATGCAAAGTAAATGGTTTTATACCCTCAATACAAAAAGATGTTAAGATATATTTAAGCAAATTAACAACCATGCAATCGAAATAATACTGAAAATTGCTTTTCTCCTTTTTTTTTTTTTTTCTCAGTTTGAAATTGAGGAGGAAGAAGAAATACTGTCATCAGTCATACCAGATTCCAGGAGGGAGAATGAACTTCCCGATTTCCCCCACATTGATGAATTTTTTACTCTAAACTCAGCACCATCGAGGTCCGCCTACGATGAGCCCCATTTGCTTGTGAATATAGAGAAGCAGAAACTAGAGTTGGAAAAACGACGGCTGGACATCGAGGCTGAGAGGCTGCAGGTGGAAAAGGAGCGGCTGCAGATTGAGAAGGAGAGGCTGCGGCATTTAGACATGGAGCATGAGCGGCTGCAGCTGGAGAAGGAGCGGCTGCAGATTGAGAGAGAGAAGTTGAGGTTACAGATAGTCAACTCGGAGAAAGCGTCTTTGGAAAATGAACTTGGTCAAGGAGAAAAGTCCATACTTCAGCCACAGGACATAGAAACAGAGAAGTTAAAACTTGAGAGAGAACGCTTGCAACTGGAAAAAGATAGGCTGCAGTTTTTAAAATTTGAATCGGAGAAGTTGCAGATTGAAAAGGAACGCTTACAAGTAGAGAAAGAGAGACTTCGAATTCAGAAGGAAGGACACTTGCAGTGATTTCTCTAGGTCTCCGTTAGCAAATGTTTGTAAACCATCGGTTTTTTGCAATATCAGATAATATGAAAATAGTTGCAGGATTAGCTGTTTTCTTTCCCTGTTTAATGTTGGTGTTTTCAGTAGGAAAAGATAGTTATTTGTGGGTAACTATATACCTAAGTAGTATATTATATAAAAATCATGTGCCCTAGAGTAAACAGTATAGCAGGAACTATTTTGCTGTACTCCTTATACTCATAAAATTACATAAGTGTGTATAATCTGTGCACTCGGAGTTTACAGTTACGTCTCTAAAATTCTAACTCAGTGGTTCTCAACTGGGAGGTGAGCTTTGTCCCCCCAGAAGACACTTGGCAATGTTTGGAGACACTTTTGGTTTCAACACTGGCAATTGGGATGGGTTGCTTGCTGGCGTGTTGTGGGTAGAGGCCAGGGGTGCCTGCATCTGCAGCGCACAGGACAACACCCCCACAAAAGAATCGTCCAACTGAAAATGTTGGTATTAGGGCGAGAAACCCTGTCCCAGCCTGACTGTGCACCTCAATAGCTTTGTTTTATAGTTTCAGAATATTAAAACCTCAGATGTTTATGTGGGTAGTTACTTAAATGGCCAAAAAAACTTTAACTATGAAACATTACTGTGTAGTAGATAGAATTTAGGAAGTGATGAAGATTATAGGTATTTCCATGTTTCTGTCTATAACCCAATTCAGAAAACAATACAGGGAAGATCAGAGATGGTCCAAAATCAGTCACTTTGAAAAGCAGTTCATTCATCTAACTATCGATGCTTTAGAAGCAACACATACTTTTTAAGCTTTAGTCCCCTTTCTTCTTGGAATTCGTTTTCATAGCTTAGATATAAAACTTGTCATTTCAACTATGTCCTGAAATCTTCAGGTAAGTGAATGGGTTGAAGCTAGTGAAGATGATGTGAAAATGGTAGTGATACACTTATGAGCTTGAACTCAAGGAGTGGTTATTTGATTTTTAAGATAAATAATAGCTATTTGGGAGTGGGGGTGGGGGGAGAGTGTCCTCTAAATCATGATGATGATGGTGTTGAAATGATGATAGTAGCTGTGTGTTATGAATTAGGGAAACGCTTATCGTGCACTGTCTGACCTTATCTGTAGAACGATTCTTGGGAATAGTACCGAGTATTATTCCTTAATATGAGGCTCAGAGAAGTCGCACAGTGAATAAATGGTTGATCTTGTGTATTTTGTCTTTGCTTCTTAGAAACAGAATTTTATCTTCAGTCCCATTGGTATTTACTCTGAGACCAAGGGCTTGCCTAACCTGGTGATTTGCCTTCGGTCCCCTGAAGGTCCTTTTTCCACAATACAGGTGATTCTAATGCACACTGAAGTCGAGAATCACTGCACAAGATCACTTTGTATTTTCTGATTTCCAGGGCTGATATGTATGTAGCTTTAATACATCTCTTCTGTTGACAGATACTACCTTGATTCTGCATTTGTTCCTTGTTAATTTAAGAATGTCTTGAAATCATATGTGATATTGGAGTATGGGTATACAAGGAAAAATATACTTCTGTTTAGTTACCTTGACTTTGAAATAGTGTTATTTTTTTATAACCTAAATAAGTGCTTCTACCATAGAAATAAAATTTGCCTACACTAACTCTCTGAAAGCTTATTTCAAGTGATGCTGTGGGCTGCCAGGGCTGAGGTTATCAGGCATGGAAGAGAGCCTTGTCATGTGAATGGGATTGGGGGACCCAACATTTGTGTTAGGCGTTATGCTGTGTGCTTTTCATACATTATTTTATTTGCTCAGAACAACCCTGGAGCCAAGTCATCTTATGCCTACTTTTATAAGAAAGGAAACAGTGCCTTGTTAATTAACTGAATGCCTGAAAAGTGACATACAAATTCTTATCCAAGATTTTAGTATAAGAGCTCTAAGGAGAAGTTGTAGTGAAAGCTTGTAGGTATAGTTATATGTGGTAGCTTTGCCACTTACTACTTGTGAAAGTCATTTAACTCACTGTGATTTGATTTCCTCATCTATAAAATGGGCTTGATGATACCTGGCCTACCTATGCTTCATAGTTTTGTTGCCTTCCTCATTCTATCCAAGTTGTTGATCAAGTCCTGTCTTGTCTTCTTTTGATGTTTCAGATAACCTTCTCCCACCTCACATGTAGTCCTTAGCATGGTGGCATTTTCAAGATGTATTTCAGCAGCCGTCTGTCTCAGTTCCTTTCTTCCTATTCCTCCCTGTATGACACTTTCCAGTGTAGATTTCCCCAAGTACTACTTTGATCATGTCATGAGAATAAACAGCATGAAGTGGAAGAGGAGCAGAGCATTGGAAAGGTCACAGGTCCAGTCCCAGCTCCACTTTATCAGCTGGGTGATGTGGGACAGCCTCATTGTTCCCGTCTCTATGACATCGAATATATATGCCCTGCATAACCCTTACTGCGTATGGAATAATATTAATAAGAAGAAAATGCAGTTTAAAGCTAGAGCAGCTTAAAGATAATACATATGTGTCCTACCTGAAATTAGTTTCCCATTTCCTTTTGTATCAAGTATAAAGTCCTACTTTATTTAAGATTTTCTTTACCAACATAATGTTTGTCACGCCGCCCTCCAAATACGCCACTGATTTTTCTTCCCTTTTCCTCTGATCATGTTGCTTTCATCCTTGACCTTTCCATTTTCTATCTTGGCATGACAATCAGCAGAGCAAAGCTTTTTCAGAGCTAGAGACTTGATTATTTCTCCTGTTCTCTACCACAATTTTAAAATATTGA
This sequence comes from Mormoops blainvillei, assembly GCA_004026545.1. Lineage (NCBI taxonomy): Eukaryota > Metazoa > Chordata > Mammalia > Chiroptera > Mormoopidae > Mormoops > Mormoops blainvillei. The sequence continues at coordinate 49,019 of PVJD01004254.1, forward strand.
AATGAATTCAGCTGAATAAAATAGGAATATTTTATCATGTAAAGCTGGTATGTCTCCCAAAGTCTCCTTGGGGAACTTTTGAATAAAAATGTGAAAGCCAACATCAGCCTGCCCAGCTAATGACTGACCCCCACCTGTCCGAGCGCTGCTCCGAAACCACAGCAGCGACCGTGCCAGCTGCGTGTGTTGTGTGACTGTCCCTTTGGATGCACTGTGTCCACTTGCACCAGAAGTGAACACGGCATGGCCTTGCATTCCCTGAGGGAACTACCATTTGGAGGATTCTCTTTCTCATTAAAGATGATCTACGTCATGACCCAGATCTAATGTTTCTCTTGATTCTACACATAAAAGGAGGGAATATATGTATGTGTATATACATACACTCACTATTTACTCTGGTTCCTCCTACGAGACTCAGGATCAGTTGGGTTTAGGTTTTCTTTGCTTGCTATGCTATTTCCAGATCATTGCTCCTTCTTCATTCCTTTATGAAAGAAAAAACCCCTGCACCTTTAAGATGAACACCCAAAAATCACTCATTCATTGACTTAATCTGTCTGCCATTGGTCATCCTAGAAGTGCCTGGGTAATTTTAGCGTCCAGGTGAAGAATCCCTGAAAGTTTTGGCCACTTAGTTCTGTGTCTTCATGACCAGTTATACTTCTTCCACTTCATCTCACTCGCTCTGTCTCAGAATTCTGGGTCCAACCACCTCTTCTCCATAACTAATTCAAACACAATCCCTAAACCTCTCAGCTTTCTGCAAGTGTTTATCATCCTCAGCCCTTGAAGTCCAACTCCCTGTCCAGTTTCTCCTCTCATAAATGTTTTTTCCCAGCTCAGATCTGATGACCACCATTTCACTTCCATCCAGGCAGATTGGTGACGCTTGAGTTCATAACCCCTCCTGGGCTCTCAGCACTGCCTGCTAATCTTACTCTGGTTCTTCAGTCTATCCCCTTCCGCTCTCTCAAACCACATGCCGTGGGTTAAACTATCTCCCAAAAAGATATGTTGAAGTTTGAACATCAGGTTCTTGCGAATGTAATGTTATTTGGAAATGGTATTTATGGATGTAATCAAGTTAAGATAAGGTCATACTGGATCATGGTGGAGCCTAAATCCAGTGACTCTATCTGTGTGAGAGGGAGAGATTTGGCTATGGGAATACACACAGAGGACAACCTGCGAAGCTAGATTGAGAGATTGGGGTGATGCAACTAACTATAAGGCAAGGAATACCCTTGCTGGAAACTACCAGAAGGTAGGAGAGAGGCATGGGACAGATTCTCCTTCAGGCTCCTGAACTGTGAAGTTCCTAAACCAACTAAGTTAACAAAAAACTAACCATCACACTTACTGAGTCAGAAAATGGGATTCAACAATCTGTATTTTAAGTAGGTCCTTCATGTGATTCTCATGCACACTAAGGTTTGGAAACTATAGCTCTATACTTTTTACCTAGATGCTCAACCATTCCAATGGCTTCAATTACTATTTATATACTGACTCCCAAAGTCAAACCTCTTACCCAGATTTCTACTCCGTTCTTTTCAAATGTTTCACAGACACCTCAAACTCAATGCATCCAACATGGAGCTCATTAATAACCCTCTTCTCCTAGGTCTTCAAGCTAGACGCCTGACATTCATCTTTGACTCGTCCCTGATTTTCACAGAAATCCAGTCAATCACGGTTGTCTTGTGTATTTTACCTCTAATAGCTTTTATTTTGTATACTTTCATTTCCATTGTCAGCACACTATCCCAAATTCAACACTGTTTCACTTGAACTAATGCTCTACTTCTCCCAATCCTTCATTCCCAGTGAAGATGTTCTGGATTAATGCAAATTTGGGTTACTTAGTAATGGGTGATACATCTGTTTCAGCTGTTTTGTATCATTTAGGATGCCTTTGACAGCAATTAAGTAGAAAACTCACCTTAAATGGCTCAAACGATAAGGTAATTTATGATTCTACAAAAAGTCCAAGGTTAGATGGTTCCAGAGCTGTTTAGTTTGGCAGCTCATCATGAAGGAACAGCATCTGCCTGCCTCCCGGGGGACCACTGTAGTCTTGTAAGGTGTGGTGTTCCTTACAGCCAGGTGTGAACAGTGCAAAATGTGGACTGCATGGCTGTTATGGCAGCACTGTGTGCTGGAAAGAGGACCATGGAGAGGTGGGTAAGGACCAGAGATGTCACAAATTAGATGGCGTCTCTATGTGCATTACTGAAATCAATAAGAATGGTGACAGGAATGTGAGTAAAGAGAAGGGTAGAAAGTCAGGAGCTAAAATACCTTTTGAATACACAAGAAGCAGCTAGGAGGATGGTTGTTGGTTGCAATGCATGAGGTAAAGATGGTATAATCATAAGGCACGTCCTTCAATGGAGCTGAATTTTTAAGAAGAAAAGGAGTCATGATCTAGTGGCAACAATAAGGAGGGAGAGGGCATGGATCCCACCTTCAGACTCAATGGGAGAACAAAAAGAGCTATCATTTGAGAGGGCTTGAGGGGAAGCTATGTCTTTAAGAGGCATCCAGTTTTTTAAGTGACAGTTAAGTGACAAAATCACGGTCACAGAAGGAGCTGGGAAATGGGATGTGAGCAGATAAAAATCAAGGATTTGGGTTCAGTTATTCTGAAAGAATAATAGATGTTGTGGGATGATAACAGTTTTGCCACAAGTACCACCTCACCCACTGTTACTGTTTTATTTGTTAGAGGGATTTAGGAGGATGTAATGTGGGTTGTTCTTCACATCTGGCATTATAATTGTACGTTTAGGGCAGTGACTACTGATAGGTGTTCATGAATGGTTTACAAGTGTCCCTCAGCTCTAGGTATGGTTGATGAAGGGCCTCAAACCAGGAGTTGCCTCCTTAGGGACATCAGCAAGTCTTGTAGTCATTACTGATTCACCTGGCAACTGCTGCTCTGCCAATAGGTATAAATGTGGCCAAGGAGGCTTGTCCTCTAGATGTCCAGTTTAGTAACCCACTGAAGAGTATCACACTGCCCATCGTGGATAAGAGGTTCTCAAAGCTGCTGCAGGGGATTCCCAAGGTCACTGCACCCCACCCGAGGCCTTGCTGTGTCATCTATGGGTGGGAAGTGGGAGGCCCTGCAAAGCAGAACTCTTAGCTGCAGCAGCAAAGACTCTCTCTTCCCGTAAACGTCAATCTGATTCTTCTATCCCTTTGGGGCACATAAGCTCTTCAATGTCATCCAAGACAGCTTGCACAGTGGTAGCTCCAGCAAGGCTTGCCCATTCTTCAAAATAGTGCATCATTATTTTTAAAGACTTGGTATGAAAAAGTTTGATTGGATGCAAATCCATTCACATTTTAGCAAGAGCTTTTAAAATTACGTTTGTTGACAAAAAAGAAAGATTTGTTTTAGCCTTTAAATATAATTTTAGCTATAAAATTTTGAATGGTTGTAAAAATGGTTTAAACTTTTAAAAAAATCGCCTACATGTGCAAATAGCATTTCTTGTTGATGTCATCTGTCAAGCAATTGGAAAGATGATCTCTTCTTTGTTGGGAATAGTGAGTAGGCATTTAAACAAACTGATAAAAAAAAAAACAAGACCTCTTCCAGTTTAAGCGTGCTGATAAAATGTTAGCACTTTTGATGTCAGGCAAAATGTGAAAGATTGCCATCGTAAAATTACTGCTTCAGTGTAACCAAAATTATACTGATAATATCTGTTCATTCTACTTGTTAGAATACACATTAATAAATTGTGTGTGGGGGGTTGTTTGTTTTTGCTAAACATCCCCATATAAGTGGAGTTGTTGCCTTATAAAGCTATTCTAGCATGTTCTTTCAGGCTAGCATGAAAGGAAAATCTGTAATCCTTTCCTATTGTGATATAAGTACTGCGCCAGCAATATGAAAAGTTTTGATTAATGGGCACTTTGGGGTGTGCCCAACATCCACGTCCCCTCTTTGGATATCTCTCTGACTTTTTAAAAATCCCCAATTTCTGTACCTCATTTTAAGAGCTCGCCTCGTTAGGTCAGACCCATCCAGGACACTCTTCCTTTATTGATGAACTCAGCTGATTAGGGGATTTAATGACATCTGAAAAAAAATCTGCTTTGTCATATAATGTATCGCATTCAAGAATGTAATATGCTCTCCTATCTGAAAGTCTTTCCCACTCTCAAGAAAAAGAGATTTTATAAGCATTTGCATCATCAGGGGTCATCTTAGAATCCTACATAATGCATTTATTTAAAGACCTTGTCTTATAGTTCCTACATCTGGATCTCTGAGTATAGTTCTGTTTATTACTTAATTTTTTTGATGGTGGGTTACTTTTTCCTTCCTTTTTCGTGTGTGCCCTGTAATTTTTGATTAAATACTGAACATCGTAAAAGAACAGTAGGGTCTTGGGTAAGTAGTACTTATATTTGTAAATGGACTCTCTCTCTGTCTCTCTCTCTCTCTTTCTCTCTCTCTCTCTCTCTCTCTCTCTCTCTCTGTCCTTTGGTCAGGACTTTATTTGGGAGGTGTTGAGTAGAGCAGGTATGTGTGAGGTGATCAGCACCTGTTAAGGAGTCCTGCTTCTCCTTCCCAATCCCTTCTCTTCTACAAATCAAAAGGCTTAGGCTACTGGAAGAGGAGCAAAAACCTTTTTTTTTTTTTTTTTGTCTCCATGGCACAAAGAACTGTTACTGCTGGAGAAGGAATCAAAGCAAAAATCTACCTGTGCAGTAGAGACAGGACACTGTCAGGGGCCCAAGATCCTACAATACCATGCAGACATCTACCACTGTTGTCAAGAGGCAGAAAATTTCCACCCAAGATGGACTATTGTTTTGCTTCTAGGACGTAGAAGGGTAGGAATATTGAGAAAGTCTCATCTTCAAGGCCAAAGTGAAAACTGCCTAATTCTAGATATACAGAACAGAAAATTCTAGTGTACTCTCATCACAAGCCCAGTGCTGATTAACATATAACACTTGTCCACTATTGAGGGGAGGAATAAAAGCACACAGAGAGGTCTCTACTATGGCGGAGAGGTGAAGAAATGGCTGAAAGCTTATGGGAAAAACAGGGAAACTGAGAATAACTCTTTTGCCCCTCAGTCTCCACATTAAAGCCAGGGTAGCAGCAGCCCACCACTAGATGACTGGGGAGCCTACGCCCCCCTGAAAGTGATGATAGCAACAGTGAGATCCTCACCCAGCTCCACAAAAGGAGTCTCTCCAGTCTCCCGCTCCGCCTCCGATCTCTCTCCTGAGCACTCAGTGAAGAGTCATGAGAAAGAGCTTTCAGGGGAGTTCAAATTATCTTGGTTCAGGAGCCTTAGCTATTTAAAAGTTACATACTAGCCAACACTTGTCCTTTAAGAATTAGTTAATATTTTACTGAACTCTTCTTATCCACTTGTGTTGGTTCCAGACCAGCATCACCTCCTGTTTGTTGTACCAACTGTGAAACCGTTCATGTATCCCTTCTGTCCTTTAGAAAGGGGTTTGTCCTTCGGAATTTCATTACTTGGCTACCATGAACATTTCTAGCACAAGAAAAGTTATAATATTGTAGATTATTTGGCTTTTTTTCTTCAATAGGGTGAAAGTGACTTTTTTGCAGGTTTTTATTTCCTAGGCAGAAGCAGAAACCCATGGCTACGAAGATGAAGTAAACACCGCTCTGCTTATTAAACTCCTATTACCAGCTTTCGTGATGAACAATTCATAGGCACTCATTCCCAACTTCACAGTCTCGTCAAATGCTAGGTATTTTTGTCCCTGTTTTACATATGAAACAACAGCCTTTTTCCAGAGGCAAGACAGTATGTGCCAGAACAAGGATTTATATTTAGCTTTTCCTGACTGTAAAGCTCTTTTCACTACTCCTTATTGCCTCTGAAACTAATGAGTCTAGAGAGAGAAAATAGGGAAATTTGTAGGAATAATCATGTAACGGTAGTATCTGTTACAGAGATTAGCACAGGACGTAGGGAAATTAAAAAGACATATTTCCAAACTGAGAATCAGGAATGTCTACCCAAGATGATTTCTAGATTGCTTCTTGATGGCTGAATAGGAATGAGTAATAAAGGAATAGAAGATATATACACACCTTTGCCCACTCAAGTTTCTTTCAAATATCTTTCTATATTTCTTTTATGCTTCCCTATTGTGTAAGTCGGTTTTATTTCCCTCTCTCCCTCTCTCCCTTGCACCCAGGTCACAGGCCTATGAATTAGCACCACCAGTTAGATACTTCTGCCTGGTGATTCAATTGGAAAAAGGCCACACTCGGAACCCATTTACTGAGCGCGTAATAGAGCCCGCTAGGCAGGCACCCTGCTTCGGAGGCAGTAGAAACAGAAGCACTGGCAGCAGTGTCCCTTGCGCAGTGCCCTTGCTCTGCTACATTTGTTCCCTGGATGTTGGACATAGCATGGCAGTGGACCGGCGACATAATGTGGGCGTTGTTCTCCTCTGCTTTGCTTTCAGGCCTGATTCTCTGTCTTTCCCAGAGTTTCTGTAAACTATCTAGTAGCCATTAATAAATTTACTTTTTGCTTAACTGAACTAGAGTACATTCTGTTGGTTACAGTTAGAAATCCTGTCTGAAAGAGGGGCCTTCTAAGTAGAGGTAAAAACTGCCAAAACTTAGAAAGGAAAGAACAGGAAGCATTCTGACACCTGAAGCCGTAAATATCAATTCGATGTTAATGGAGTGGAAAGTAGGTAAGAGAAGATACTAGAGATGTTCATAGGCCTATGCAATGGACATTGAGTTATGTTAGGAAGGTGACAGGATCATACTTGTATTTTAGGATAATCGCCCTGGCAGTCACATAGAAAATGGACCAAAAGTGGCCCTGACCGGAGTGGCTCAGTTGATAAGGCATCCTCCTGCAAAGGGAAAGGTCACTGGGTTTGGTTTACAGTCAGGACATGCACCTGGGTTGTGGCCCAATCCCTGGGTTGGGGTGCCACCTATTGATGTGAGAGGCCACCTATTGATGTTTCTCTCTCTTTCTTTCTCCTTCCGTTCCCTTCTTCCTAAAAATAAATAATTAAATAAAATCTGCCCTGGTTGGTGCGGCTAAGTGGTTGGAGTGTTGTCCGGTAACTGAAAGGTTGCGGGATCAGGGCACATACCTAGCTTGTGGATTCATCCCCAGTCTAGGCATGGACTTGGCAACCCCTAGTACAGACATGTACAATCCCCAGTCTCGCGGGGATCCCTGGTCTAGTTGCAACCAAAGCAACCTATCAATGCTTCTCTCTTGCATTGATGTTTCTCTCTCCCCCTTCCTCTTTCTCTAAAAAAGCAAATGAAAATGTCCTCAAGTGAGGATAGTAAATAAATAAATAAATAAATAAATAAATAAGAAATGGACCAAAAGGGAATATGTGAGACAAGGAGCAAGGATACTTAATAGGAGACAATTGTAACACCGAGAAATTATAAGTTGTTGAATTAAGTCAGTCACAACATGGGTGAAGAGGAAGGGACAGAGTAAGGACATATTTGGGAGATACAAGGAATTTAACATATTGATTAATTGGATGTGAGAATAACAAAGAAGAGAGGTTTGTAGAATGATTTTCACTTTTCTAATTTGGGAGATTAGATAAATGGTTTTGCCACTCGCTGAAATGTAAAATACAAGAAGAGGTAGGGATGTGAAATGAAAGAAGAGGAGTTTGACATATGGCAATTAAGAAGTCAAAAAAAAAATGACCAGTAGGACATTGAATACATGGGACTAGGTTAGAAGTTAGAGATTTCTGAGTTAACAATGTATAGGTGATTGTAGACATCTTCATAATGGTGAGATCAACCAGGTGAAATATATCCTATGAGAAGAGAAAGGGCACAAGGTACAACCTTGAGTAATATCAACATGTAAGTTTTTCTTAAAGGAAAGGAGGAACATAACATAGACCAAGAAGGAAGAAACAGAGGACTAGGGGAAGCTTAAAGAAGGAAAAGATCAATTGGCTTAGTTGCATGTTGAGAATGTTTAGTTAATATGGTTACAAGATGTTTATCATGGCCTTGGGAAGGACAATTTGCTGAAGTGATGGAACCAAATAGAGGGGTTAAAAAAAGGAATTAAAGGCCACTCTTTTCAGTGACAAGAGTAAGAAAGGAAGGAGAGAACTGAGTCACCATCTGGAGTAAGATGAGAAATAATCATATGGCTACATGTCTACAGGCATGGGTGACATAATAAGATAGGGACAAAGACGAATGTGGATCAAGGAACTGCATTGATCTTGAGATCACTCAAGATGATAATAAAACTTAGGGTATAAAAAAATAACAAGTGTTACAGTCCTTGACAAATGTGAGGCAATGAGACAGCGGTCAGAAGACCAAATGGACAAGTAGGCAGTCCATTTTGACAGCATGTTTAGATGACATGCACTTCAAAGAAGAGGGGAGGGTTATTCATGTATCAAAGGTGTAATTGTAAGAGTTGCCATTCCTTCCCACCCCCAGCCCCCAGATTTGTAGTATATGAAGTGATATAATCAGGAGAGAGTGATGTTATCAGGAGGTTGGACAATGCACTAGGGTACGGTTGAGGATGATGGAAATTTCCCTACTGTATATTAAGGGCAATAAGGAGGATGGTGGCAAGGTCAGGGAGAGAGGGAAGCAATGGGAAGATAAATGGGAGAAAGACAGGAAGTGCAGAAAAATGTTGGGAGAAGAATATGGAATGAGAGAGAAAAATTATTGAGATAATTTCAATGTGTGGCTGTGACCAGTGATGACGTGGATGTAGGCCTAATGGGTTGAAAGTTTCAAGTGACACTCAAGTCAAAGTGTCAAAAGTTCTTGTGCAGGTCTGAGGACCAAAGATTCAGAAGATCTGACCTGTTTTGATGGTGGTCTTAGATTAATGACAGTGACAGTCTTTATGCTCAGAGTTAAAAACAGAAAATTGTTGGGAAGTGAGGCTCTGGGAAAGTCTCAGGCCAATGGAATTCACCAATTCTCACATTCTAGAAGTTTGAAACAGCAACAGTTTTAGAGGACTGAGGAGGATTAGGTAACTCTCTAGATGATGACAGATACGACCTAAATTTTTCCAAATACTTTCTTTATTAAAATTGTTGAAAGCATTCACAATTATTCAGGAAATTAGCTCAAGGTACTGGCAGAAATTTCTTCATAGGCAATGATTACCAACTTTATTTTTTATTTCATTTTAAAAATGCAATCCACAAATATTTATTGAGGACCTACTGTCAATCAGTCAGGATTACTAGCTTCTTTGGAGGGTCTTCATTCGCTCATTCCTTTATTCATATAGTCAATCATTTCATTCATTCATACATTGAATCATTGATCGTCAATGACTACAGACCTATTCAACTTCAGAAATAACGTTCTACAGGCAGTTTTCAGCCATTCCTAAATGTTTAGGAATTTTAGGAGTGTAGATCAAAGAGATGCAGGAAATCAGAGAAGGAAACCATAATAGTCTACTTAAGTAGGCTCTCTGTGTTTGAGATCACACGATTACAAAACTCCTATATAACCACTTCACTCAAGCCATGAATTAGGCATTATAATTAATGGAATATTTATTTAATGAAAAGAATGATTTATGTTTTATGCTTCTTTTGTTGTTTGCAACACTTTGCAGTCAGCACACGTGGCTAAATAAACAGTTATTTATTCTGGATGTCTGAAGAAGGTTTAGGAAAAAAGTTTGCTTGTTTGTTTGTTTTTTTGCCGTGTGGAAGGATGAATCCAAATCTAAATTTCTGCATTTCTGTGGGAAGGAGACACACTATTAGGATTATTTCTGGCTTAGTATCAACCCAAACATGGAACTTAGAATTTTCTCCTTGACTCCCTACTTTAATCCAATCATAAATATCAGTCTGCAGCAGGTAGGAAAATGTAACTTACAGGAACGCAGGTCATGGGAAGAGGACTAAATCAAACATTACACACTTAACAATGGAAAAGTCATATGTCAAACATCCCTGTTCTCATAAAATCTTTTCACCAACTGGGGTAATCCTATGGCCAAGATTTCTGCTTTTTAATAGCATCTTTCCCTTTAACTTTATTTTCCCTTGTTCCTCTGCCCACAATTTCCACCAAAGAAAATAAAATCAAAGCAGGTTGTTCTTAGTTTATGAGAGTAACTTAGTTCTCTGTTGTTTTTTGAGATACAATGTCCAAATCTCATCTCTTTTTCCATAATTTATCAAATCTTTTCTTAAAGAAAAATAGTTCTTTTTTGAAATGACTACTGGCACGAGCTGTTTAGAAAATATATAAACACACCATCTATTCCATTTGTACTTGTTTTTACAAATACTACATACTCCAGCATGCTGGGCTATCAGAAATTAAAGCCTCTTTATGAATGTGCATGAGAAGGCATGCTTTTCATGCAGCATTATATTAATAAGGAAAATGAATCTGCACAATTTTAATTTATCTTTTCAGAAACTTGCCTGGAAGTGACTTCCATTTAGTTCTTAGTCCTATTAGTACTTCATTGGTGTTACAGTTGGGGCATTCTGTTCTCTGGGAAAATTATTTGAACATTTTTTCACTGATACTGATTTAATATGTAAAGTTGTGTTTATGCATTGGCAGATATACACTGAAGAGCTACTATGTGCTATGCTTTAGGGAAGTGGAATGAGTTGACAGTCAACAGGTATGGAGACCAAGCAGCAGCTGGAAGCAATGCCGAAGCAGGTGCATGGACAGTGAGGCTGGCACTTTCAATGAGTAGCTATTGAATCAAGTGAGGCTCTTTATATCTTTGAAATGTGATCATTATATATTTTTAACTAGCTAGTATAGCTTCAAAATTGGCTTTACCTGATGTATTCAGGACATTCTGCAGTAGATGGTGATCTTGTTTGCTTAGTAATTGAGTTCTTTACTTTATGGAACTAAATATTTTAACTTAAATGTTTTTAACTTAAACATAAGTGTTTTAAAATCACATTTCCTAGCTATAACTAACATAGAAATAAAACTATAAGAACTGGAATTTCTTAACTTTACATCAAAAAGTCACTCAGATGTAAATGGAAGATATATTTAGAGTATGACTAAAAACCAAAGCAAAACCCTGTTTGGGGTTATTTAATTACCTTATGAGAATCTTTCTAACTAAACAAATTTTTCCACAGTTAAATACAGTTACATGGAATATCTTTCATTGGATCAGAAAATTCATTAATTTCTCTTTCTTTCTTTCTTTCTTTCTTTCTTTCTTTCTTTCTTTCTTTCTTTCTTTCTTTCTTTCTTTCTTTCCTTCTTTCTTTCTAGCTAATCCTTTCAGTTAGGTAGACAAGATCATGAAATCAGTCAATCTTGTTTTCATTTTGGCTTTCTATGTACTTAATACACACACTAGGGACTGTTAATGAGGAAAGGTGTCTTTCTGCTTTCACTTAATCAAATTAATTCAATTCAATTCATTCATTCATTCAACAAATATTTTATTAAGCACCTACAATATGCCAGGCACTGTGCTGGGTGCTGGGGATACAACTGTGAACAAGATAGACACAGTCCCTGCCCTCAAGGAGCTTACAGTCTAGTAGTTATACAGACAAGTACACAGGCAATTACAATGCAGTATGGTAAGTGCAGTGATGGGGAGAAAACATTAAAAGGGCACCTAACTCAGTTTGGTATGCAGGGGATGGTGGATGGAAATATTCCCAGGGCAGGTAAAATTCAATTTGAGTACTGAAGGATGAATACAAATTAATCAGGAAAAGAGGATAGGAAAGAGTTATACACTCTTTATGAAGAAATAGTAAATGCAGTGTCCCATGTGCTGCTTTTGAGGTTCATTTGCAGGGGGGGAGAGGTTCAGTAGGGCTGAGAGAAGTCTTAGAAGAGATAGCTAAGGACTATGTCATAAAGAGACTCATTTACTCTGCTCAAGAGCTTGGAATTTTTCCTGAGGGAACAGTGTGTGTGTGTGTGTGTGTGTGTGTGTGTGTGTGTTAATAATTTTGGACTTTTTAACAGATTGCTCTTACTGCAGCACAGAAATTGAATGGGGGGTGGGAATCTTGAGTGCTGAGGCAAGGTGATCAGTCCTTTACTCTTTCCACTGTTATCTTCCATGATAACACACCCTGTGCTCTCTCCAGTCTATTCAGTAAACAAGCTGTTAACGTGCACAGCTTTGGACCACTGCTCACCCATAAGGCTCTTAACACCTTCTCCACCTGCGGAAACTCAACTCACCCCTCAAGGCCAGACTTCCAGAATAATCCTAACTTGTGCTTTCTGTCAAGTATTGTGACTTCTAAGTATTGTGATGTTTATCTGTATTATACTATTATTTATTATTTCAAATGATTCACAATTTCTTTTGAACCATGTTAATTTAATCCATTCACAACATAAGGTGATGTTTATAAATAAACAGGGTAAAATTTTCTTCACAATTTCCAGCTAAAACAAGGACATATTCCTCATTTGTTGTCTGCCACAAACTATTATTAGTGCCTTTAAATGATTCCACTGTAATAATGAAAATAGGGGGAGAAGCCCAAAGGGACACATTCTTTATGCAGCAAAATACAGTCAAGTAAAATTTCAACACAGTTACAGGGTATGTTGCTGTTATGACAATGATTAATCCCCCAATTCAAACACTCCATCTTTGACATTAACCTGCTAACGAGGCAAAGATCTGTAAAAGAGGGTAGTTTAGTATGCAAAAATAATAAGGGCTAGCTATATTTTCCAATATGGCCCATACTTTATAACTCCTCCTATAGTTGTGTAATTTCTCAAATAACTTTTATAATGTTAAGAAAAAAAACTTTAAGCTCTGTAGATATTGTAAGAATGTCTGTTGTTTTATTCTTTTTGGTGGGTACAAAAACCACAATTTTGTACACAGAACAAGAGTATAAATAATATTGATACCTTGAGTGACCCGTAGTCTCTTGATTCTACATTGCAGACTGATGATTTTACGTTAATGTAGTCTTCATTTTGTTTTTTTTCTGGGTAGTGAGACAAATGCAATCTGTGGACACCAATTCATGTGACAGAGTAAAGGTTACAGCAAACAAGATGACCAACACCTTTTATTAAAAAAAAGTCTCTAAAGTTTATTACAGTGATGGCATTTATATCAATTATTGCAATGTATTGTTCCCTAAGATGGTTAGAAAAAAGAATCGTGTTGTCCTCTACAGAATTTACGTCAGTTAAAAAGCAAGCATGTTTCAGTATTTTTCTCCAAAGTAAGTGTAAATACGTCCTTTAAATTTTTTTTTCACAGGATTTACATGTTTGTTTATTATTTTCTTATCACATTTTAGTGATTTGTTTTCTCAGCTGGATGGTCTTCCATTGACTATATGGGTGTTCTGGAGACACAGGTTAGCATGTTCGCTGACTTCTACAACTATTTCACCCCTTGCTATGAAGAACAAGGCCTTTCTGAGCAAGAACTTCACAGTTGATGCGCTAACTCGCAAGTCTGATTAGTTTTTAAGTCCACTCGAGTGAAATTTGTTGCTGTTAATACACCCATCCCGGACCCCCCACCCACTCCCAGAGAAAACCTAAATTGTGAGTTTTCCTGATATAAAATCTGAGTTTGGGCTTCCGAGCTGAGCTCATGCACACGTTGCTGCTGCTGCCCTCCAGGGCATTGGGACGTACTTCCCACTCTCAGCCGAAGGGTTGGGTTAGCCAGGACACGAGCGTGGCGTGTCCCTCAGGGCTGCGTTCCCGTCAGTCACCAACACAGTTTAATTAAGGCACTCAATTATTTTTTTGGTTTTTATGGTAGGTCCGATGCAATGACAGCCAATCCTGAACTTTGTCTGATTGCAGTTCCAGTGTGTACAGCCTTTGGGCAGTCGGGCGTCAAGACGCGGCCGTTTTCACCCACACTCCCAGTGATGGATAATCTGGCTTTGTTTCTTATGGCTTCAGAAAAGGTCAGCTGAGTTGCATGGAAAGGAAACAGAAAGAATGTGGAGTGTTACAATATTTCTATTTCTTCAACAAAATATGACACAACAAACACCAAAATATCAATATTAGACATCTGCATTTTTTCTGTATTCTTTCCGTCATGTGAAAACGGGTATCAAGGGTAAGAAAAGCTCAACTACAGGGAGGGAGGAATGACTCAGTCTACAGTTTGCGGTCCTTCTGTTTAAGAACTCATTTGAAAACCATCATACTAGGTGTTGTTTAGCAAATCTAGGTAGGGCACATCTTTTATCTAGTACTTCTAGTCCAGCTTAAAAGCCGCTTTGAGTCTTTTTGTCTGGCTACAAATTGTCTTTATAAAATCCTTTGCAAGGATTATCCTCTTAAAATTGTGATGAATTGTCTAAACAAACTATATACATAGGTGTTCTGACAGATTTTGCCGTTTTCAAAACAGAGATCTATCCACAGACACTTTTCATGCACACCCTTTATAGACATGAGCCAGAACAGTACAGTTAGTGACATACAGTTCATTCTATGCCTAATATGGGAGCTAAGGCTCATCAAGAAGCTGCACGTGCTTAAAGAGGGTGCCCTGAAAGGGGGCACATTTCAATGCCTCGTGAGTGGTCATCACTGGGGAACTTCCCAGATTGAGGTTATGGGGTCAGGTTTCTGAAATCCTCATTAAATGCTTGTTCTCTGTCATATTAGGTAGCAGATAATAATATTACACAGTGGAGAGACAGGTGGTGTTATGTAAATCTACTGTTCACTCATTGCCTTTAAATTCTTTCTAGAGATGACTTTTAATGTTAGTTCAAGAGGAAAATAAGGTAACCAAGATATTCCCTAAATTTGTTATGGCTTAGATCATAACTTTCTCATAATGTATCTTAATTACCTATTGTGAATTTAAGTTAACCTAATTCTTTAGGAAATTCCATCCTGTATTTACTCTGCCATGAAATTTGCATATTTAAATAATTATATATTAAATATTAAAATTAATAATTGGATTAAAGTATTATAAAGAAAAGGTTTAGAGATCAGTCACCCTAATAACTTAGAAAGTTGAAGTCAAAATGCTAATTAATGACATTTATGATAAAAAGCAGGTCATTATCATAGTTCTGCTTTAGTGAACAGTCCCGATAATTCTTATCTTATACTAAGAAATCAGGATACAGTCTTTATAGAAACCCCACTCATTGCTAAATTAAAACAAACCAAGATGTTTCTTCAGATTCCTTTTCAACATTTAATATTAAGTAAAAGAGATAATTATTTTTTTAATTACTTCTGGTTTAATGTTTTGATGAGAAAATACTAAAATACAACAAATAAAAGCAGTGTAATTTTTTGAAGGAATTTTTGTGGAAGGCTTTAGCAATAAAATCGTTTTTTGTTTCTTTTCTTTTCTTGACTGTCTTTGTGAGGAATGGAAAAGATCCAAAGCGGGAAAGATTCCACATAGTTTTGAGTATACTTCTTCTCTATAGATTAATGCAACCAAATAAATCTTTGTCAACTCCTTATTTTCTCTTTATATCTCAGAATTCTTAGTTCTCAGGATTCTTATTTGCCATACTTATATTGTCCAATTCCTCCATAAAAGATCATTTCTGTTCACGTTGATGTGAATCTATTGATGCTGCTCAAACTGGGAAACATTCTTTAAAATTTCTTTATGGTCAAGAAAAACAGTTCCCATCATCATCTGCATTTGGTTGGAATGTTGTGACTAATGGCCATGACCTTAATTTTATGTGTTGTCCTTGAGGGATGGTCACTTTTACAGTTGAATTCCACCATGTATTGAAGGTTTTAGGTTTTGTTTTTGAGATTCTAGGACAATATTATCTAAATTATCAAATATGTGCATAATTGTGACCAACAGAATTTTTGAAAGGAAAAATCCATTTGATATGAGAGCATAGCAAAAATAACTTACTTTCAAGGCTTCTCTACAGGTGCAGCTCATTTCATTTACCCTGAATTCTATTAGGTCTTTTCAAGTCATGTGGCTATGGATGCTTTATTTTTATATGAAATTTATTTTCTTAAAAGTTTATCTCAGCTTTAGAAGCAGTTCTTGTGAGAAACTGCGATGCCAGATTCTGACTCCAAAATCATTATTACATGTAAATTGTATGTTATATAACCTGGGAATTTACACTGTTTTTTAACAGCTTCCCAGAACTTTGTAATAAATTGGCATTCATGAATATTTCTAGAATGTTCTAGTGTGTGTGTGTGTGTTTGCTTCTCTGCTCTTGGACCTTGCTGATGGTTGGAATGTTTTTGGTGTCCCAAAGAAAAGTTAGTTTTAATAAACTGGTTAAAAATCTTAAATAAGACATCTTATAAAATTCATCTCAAAATGAAGTCTAAATAATTAGCTTTGAAAACTTGTCAGGTATTGTTTTTCTCAGTTTGGGAAGATCTTGCCTCAATTCTGTAAATATTAAGATGAAAGCATTCTTATAATGGCCCAGAGACTTTGACATCATCCTAGTTTGCTGTTTTGTTGTTAGAAAACATGCTCAAAACATTCTGATCTGAGTGAATTGAGGGTTTTGTTCTTAACTCTTTCCCACAAAATTGAGAAAGAACCACTTTGAGCTTACCTATGTGCAGTTATACTCAGACACTGATTTCTAGGTTATGGATAAAAGCAATTAGATATTGTTAAGATTCGGGTATTTCAATAGCTTTCATATGAATAAATAAATATTAAAGCCAAGCACGTTTACCTGGCATAACCTCAGATTACATACATCTTATTATGAAAATTATATTAGGTTTTTGACTTTCAGGTGCATCAAGCATGGAATATCATCTCTTGTGGGTTTAAAGGCTCATTTCTCATTTCAGTCAGAATGAGCAGCTTATTTAGATGGTTATTAAATATAATTTTAGAAAATGTGTTTTAGAGACCTGACTTTAGGAAGAGCAATAACCAAAGCTTTTAGATCTTATTTTAAAACCACTTTCAGAGATTAGAGGAAAAAAGTAGTGGACATTTAGATTCTTAAAAAATGATCTTCATCTCCTATATTTCACCGAATACCTACAATTTTTTTTTCATTGTGACACAATGAGAGCATGTAAGTGGGGCTGATGGGGCTTACTTAAAGCAATAGAAAAAAAATCCATAATAACTCATGGCAATTTTTATCTTTTACTGTGTTCCTCCTAAAGAACACATAGATTGCTGACATTCGTGATGGAGAAACTGCTATATTGCCTAAAATGTCTGCTCACCTTAGTGATATTGTGAGCATAAAAGTTGAATTTCATCTAATAAATGTGAACTGTAGTCCATAGCCTAATGATCACTCCTGCCACAAGGTCTGGCTCAAGGACTACTGTCAGATGAGCAAGCAACCTGGCTTTACTCTTTAAAAATATAGGATGAGGGCCAGTGTAAAGCAAATTAGAACGGGAGCTAAGGTTTGTTGAGCTTTGACTATACGCCTTAGAGCTTTTACATATATTGTTTCTCAGAAAACCTTACCTGAGAAACAGTGAGCTTTGATCATTCAAATCAAGTTTTATGCTTATTTTGCTAATACTTATTTTAAAAATTTTATTGTTCCAGAGGATATTAGCCTATAAGGAAACCCAGATCTCATTTCCAATTTCTTTCAAATTTTGGGTAGAATATGCTGTTTAAATCATTTCACAGAGCAATTCTACTGGTATGTTTTGTCTTTCTGGTCCTTTCAATGCAGATATCTATTGGCAACATACAGTTCGGACAGTGCAGCCAAAGAAAACCGATCCACTTTGCACTGAGATTTTAAAAAATATAAAGCTCTAATTAGAAGCAAGCAATACCACCACTGGACAGACAGGTCACAACACTGCGTTTACAGGATGCATCACCCACTCACTGCAGTAGGCCCTAAATCCTACCCCTAAATTTTAATACTTTCGGTTCCATATACGTTGTAACCTTCTCTATAGGTTGCTAAATTCTGGGTATTCTGCGAGGAAGTTGGGTTAAAAGTCTGTGCACTCTTTGCCACCTTCATTCTCTTCGCTTCTGCCCTGGACTTGTAACAGAACTCTATCAAAGCCACCAGCATTGCCAAGCCCAGTCCGCCAACCAGAATGTAGAAGACGCCTGCTACGTTGCTCAGGCTCAAGGCACTCGTCTTGTCCTGTGGGGGATAAACACACTTCAGTTAACTGTGGAAAGGTCGCGTCCAGAGGATAAAAGAACACATGAAATCCAAACAGCTAATTAACATAAATGCTTCATTTAACCTGAAATTATGTGCATATATAAATCACTGATATATGTTCACGTATTTAAACAAACATAATGTTTATAGCACTCAGAAGTGAAATTATGGTGATTACCAATAAACTGGGTGTAATTGCATTCAATAAAATCTGTAACATTTTATCATTATTAACTATGCAATAATACCACTACCCTTCACCATAATAAGCATTTATAGATTTACATAGGGTGGTGGAAGTGGGTTTTTTATTTTTGAGTTTGGAATGACATGTTTAAAACGCAATTACATGGAAAGGGGACTTCTTTTGGTTTTCCTGCCATTAAACCATAGTTCTCATGGTTGATATTTCTCTTGAATAAGTCTAACTTCACATTTCCTAGTTAAGGAACTAAGTTTTATTATTTTTAAGCCAGCAATTTCACATTTTGTTCATCAATACTTTACCAAATATATGCAAATAGCATACTAGGGCACATATTATTAGTTCTTTCAGTCACATCTGTATGGGAAATTTTCTGAAAGGTATTATTTTTACATACTACCTACTCTTTAGGAATAATTATATATGTATCACACAGGTGATTTTTTAAAGATAACTTTTTAAAATACACAAATTACCATGGTCAACTGAGAAATAAATTATGTATGGACAAATTTATAACTATTTTTATTGATTTAAAAATTTGATTCCATTTCCACTTAAAAATGCTTACTTAGTTAATATTTCAGACATATTATTCTCCAGAGCTTTAGTATACATATTATCTCATAATAAATTCAGAAATAGTCTAGCATGTGTTTGGAGGATATTAAAAATATTACAAGAATTCAGAACTTTTAAAATAAATTATGAAAATACATATTATATAACATTATTTGGAAAACATTTTTGGTAGACTACATGAAGGATGTCCCCTGGCCATCAACTTCTCAGCAGTATGTTTCGTGCAAAATGTGATTTAGACATAAATAATTTTATTAGGAGAGAGTTTAATTCCAAAAACATACTATACACACTGTCCACTAACCATGACATCAACTGATTGGACCACAAGTTTAGGGTAATTTCATTCTTAAAAAAAATCACTCAAGCAGTTGCACTTCTCAGGTTTTACATAAAGATTTGAGATGACTATGTCATTGTTTGGCTGAGCTTGTCTCATTCCACTCTGGTTTAAATGCAGGCAAATGTGATTAAAATATAGGGATAAGTCCTAAAAAGAGAGCTATTAACATTACTTTGTCTGTTTGTTAAATAACTGAGGCTCTCCTATTTAAGCCAGTTACTTGTTTAGTCTTAGAATTATCTATCTATCTATCTGTCTATCTATCTATCTATCTATCTATCATCTAAATTCTTTTCTTTCTAAAAGAAGTTGTAGAAAAAATATAAGAAGATTCCAAGAATCCTCAACTATGGCTTTCAGGCACTGTTACTATCTTCTATTAATTTGTATAATTTGTGCAGTATTTAGACTCACTGATAAGTTGTTACATTTTTTTCTTTAGAAGAAAAATGCAAATGTTTCTAATATTATTTTCAATAGAATCAGGGCTATAGGTTCCTACATTGTTCTAAAAAGAATTTACGAACAAAAGGTCTTAGAACCTGAGGCTATTATCCATAAACATTGATTTATTTAAATCATTTTTATAAAATTGAATTGAAAGTTTCACTCTGTTGATTTGTCAGCACAAAAATATAATAGGGCCTCTTCAAACTAAAGTGGAATGGTTGGCAAGACAGTGACAAAAGAATGAACTTATGACTAAGATATATTTAATATTTAAAGTCTTTTTCTGAATGACGACTGATCAATTTTTCAGTGTTTGTTTTGAGGATACATCTTTTCTTGAAACACTATATCTCGTGGCCTTTGCCTCCAAAACAATCAAAACCTTAACTCAAAAGCACTATTTTTATTAGTGGTACGTAAGTTTGAGAATAATATAAGGAATTTTTATTATTTTATATATTTTTGTAGTTAATTTAAATTTATTTAAAAGCTTTATATTGGGGAGCAGGTTGCAATTTCCTGAAAAGACTGTCCCTCCGGTTGAAATTTATGACATGGGCTTCGAATTTGGGTAGTGTATGGGAAAATGTTTAGTTTTTACTGAGTCCATATACTTGTTTCCGACAATTGCTCCCGTTTATTGCTTTGTGAACACAAGAGGAGGCCCCGAACTGCAGCGACTGACCTTGCTTCCAGAGTCCTTGGGTCCACATTCACCTTTATCGTACCACCATTTGTTTTTCAGCTTGTCTAAGACGCCTGCCTCACTGAGTTTCAAAACGGCAAGGTTTACAGGAGTTCTTCACGTGGAAAATAACATAAATAACATTATATATGTTATTTTATGTTATTCAAGTAAAACTACATTAGAATCGCATGGCAAAGTGACAGAGCAGAGGCCACAGTAGTCGCTATGTCTTGTACTGTAGGCCCAGGTGTAGAATCAGACATAAAACTGGGGCCTGCTCCATCGCTTTAGGTAACAGGCACATACTGCTAGGGAGTATTTTTAAATAAAATGTATGCAATTACTGTGAATCCAAAACTATTGGCCTGGGTTGGGTTTCTCGAGTGTTTATAATTTCCCAGCACAAATGTGAAAGCCATTCCAAATCCAGAGCTACTTTCTTCCTCTTCCAAAATTAATGGAAGTGGCTGTGGGCTGGCAGACAGACTTAAGGAGAAGCTAGATAGGACCGGTTTCATCTCCCACATTCATTACGATCAGATAGAGGAATTTTAGTTTATGGTATAAAAGGATGTCTACAGTGTCCACTATTAAATAGATTCCTTCACCTCTCTCATCCAGGGCTGAATTGAAAGGGGAGGGTGATTCAAATATTATTAGACTCCACCTCATACAGGTCCTTATAAACAAAAATATGTAAGTTATTATTTTAAAGTATAAGCCCGCGTTGATATTTTCCTTCTGAACTTCAGTATTTAACTTACATAATATCACCAGAAGTGATTTTCATCCATCTTGTATTGACCACATTGATCTACTTGAAGTACAAAGGGAAATGACTATTATATACTTTACTAAGTCTTACCAATAAAAGTCTGATAGGTTAGGTGTAAACAAGATTTTTATCAATAAACTGCCTGTACTATAAAATTCTGTTTTTCTTTTTTTTCTCTTCTACTATCCTTGAGTCCTTTAATAGCAAATATTTTATAGGGAGTCTCAAGGAGAAAAGGGTCAGACATCACCCAGTCTCCATGTTCCAAGGAAGCTAAGGATTCTTTTTGTTTTCATTCCCATGTTAACCTCTGTGTATACAAAATAAAGGGTAACTTCCTAGATGGGAAGCAATAGCTCTTAGTATCTTTTGTTGTTACTGTTTCTGTGTGTGGTTTTTTTTTGTTTTATAAACATTCAGAGAGAGACGTGTTGCATTCCTCTTGACATTTCTAAGGCTGCCACAATCATTTTGTCTGGCTATATGTCCTAATGCCTCTCTTCTAGGACATGTTGAGTGCATTCAGAGAAACATAACTTGCATTTATTTGGTTACCAGGGGATGAATTCCATAAACAAATCTATAAAACTATTTATAAAGATGATGATAATGATACCTAACATTTACAGAGCACTCACTGCATACATACCAGGCATTGTAAAAGCATTTTACATGTTTAGTTAGTATTATCACCTGCATTTTACAGATGAGGAACCAAGGCACGGAGAGATTAACTCGTCCATTCACGTAACTAGGAAGGGGCGGAGTCAGGATTTGTAATAGCCTGACTTCGTAGCTGTGCAATCGAAAACATTAACAACAGAAGATTCAGGAAATGGGGTTTCTGGTTATTTGAGTTTTCTGGTTAACAGTCAACCTAAAACCTATTCATTTTGTACTATTGGTTCTGATAATGTTTCCAAAATATATTTCTCATTTATCTGATTTCTAAACAATGAATTTGCCATTCTTGGAATATTGTTTTGTGGATTAAAATTTAACATGAGCATAATTTAACACTTTCTACTATAAGCTAAATTTGAGGTAGAGAGGGGTGAGGTGGGGTGAGGATTATGGTTAACTTATCCCAACTAGGGGTTATCTCTACTACCTTCCCCTCCGCCTCCACACTTCACCCCTCCCCTTTCATTATGAAATGACTATTACAAACCCACACTTCAGGTTGGTTGGTGAATGGTGAACTCCTTGAAAAACAAAAGCTGCATTTCATTTATCTTTGTAAAACAGTGTTTTACCTGGGTACCCACTGAGAGTGAGTGCTCTGTAAAGTTGCTACATTCAAATTATTTTGAATCCAGAACAAGCTTTTTCCTTTAGGTGAGACTGTAAGAGTACACTCTGGGGCCAGCTTGCCAAAGCCTTTTCAAACCTGTGTTAAGTACATTATGTTAGCCTATATTACACTTCTTGAATAGGTACAGTGGGAGGAGGGCTTAATGCTGAAAAGTGAAAGAAAATTAAAAGCAGTTTCCAAGTTTCTTTTGGAGGAGGGAGAGAGTTAAAAGGAAAAATTGAGGATTAGACAAAGACTGCCTTTGGCTTGTCTCTTTCTGAATGCACAAGCCTTAATTTTCCCAGCCCTCTTTATTTCCCCCTTGTGTCTTTTGTCCCTTCTGCGATTCGCTTCTGTAGCCTGGGCTTTGAGGTAAGATTAAATTGGAATTTTGGATATAAGATACTTATTATTAATCATGCTTAATGGTCAGCTGGTAGAATGTTAGGCACTTAGCAAGGAGGTCACTCCTGGGAGATCTCCCCTCCAAGGGTTAGCTCTCCTTAGTGGTTTTTGTTTACCACAACATTTTCCCCTGTTTATGAATTCGCACTTTCCATAAAAATTCCTTTATTCTTGGATTGGCTCCCATTTCTGTGGTGAAGGGAACTAGACCATTTATGAGCATAACATATTTTAAAGTCAGGAATGACCTGTATTTTTCAAAGGGCCATGTTAAAAACTGGGTATTATGTGATCTAATATAATTCCTGAAGGATGTGTTATTTGGCAATTGCATTTACAGAATGGTTTTCAAATGACTCTCCACATCCATGAGTGTGACTACTTTGATATACATATAAGGAGAGTAAAGTATAAAACGAATAAAAAATCAGTAATTTTATAGATCATGGGTGAATACAGGCATTTGCCAAATATTCTTTCTGCAACCAGGATTAAACAACTCATAAAAAATGAACATAAAATTCTGCATGTGGTTTGTGTTCAGGATAAACCATATCAGATTAATCATGGGAGAAAATGAGTTTTAGGCGTTGTAATGATATTCTTAAATTGGCTCACTGTCAATTAGCAAATTTCTGTTACTTTATTCACAAGAGTTAGTAGGAATCTCTTATGATTATCCAAAACAGGTCATATTGCAATAATATTAACAGCATCAAATGAGTTTTCAAACAAATGAATTAGTACCCCCCAACTCATGCCTTTACACTCTAATTAATTTCATTTAAGAAGTAGGAACTTTTTCCTTGTTTCTTTTGTAAAATTTTTAATTTCAGTGTGAAGACTCTTGGTTGAGGCCTGTCTTGCTTAGAATTTCATGCCCTGAGAGTGTCTATGAGGTGAGTGGTGATGCTAATTATTTTGCAGCTTCAGGGCGTGACCAGAAGTGGCCACAGTGACTCTAAAGAGTTCAGCTGTGGGTCATACTAAATCATAAGTTCCTTGAGGGAAAGGACAGGTGGATAATTCTCTTTCCCCCCCAAATACTGGTGCCATGGCCCCGTTAAAGCAGAGGTTTCACATTTGCTGCTGAATAGAAGGCCGGGCAGGTCCTCCCTGTGACAGCCCTGCGGATGTGAGTCTGTTGTCTCTTCATAAGCGAAGCTTATTCATGTGTGGGACGGCCGTGCACGGTTTCCCCCTTAGTTTTTTGTTCCTGAGGTTCTGCGCTTGGAACTCAGTTAACACCGATCCCAGGGTGCTTATGCTGAGATCTCTAAATGGGCACTTTCCCTGACAGTGTTTAAGTGGCTCTTCTGTTTCGGCTTCATGCTCAGCGAAGGCTTATGATCTGTCTTTATTCTAAGTCGGCCCTTTTGCTCTTTATTTTTACCTCTTTTGAGGAAGAGAAGGCTAAACAGGAGGTGCCAGGTTACTCTGAAGAGAAAATCAGTCACCTGAAGAATGTGCAAAATAAAAATGAAAAAGCAACAAGTGCCTCCTGGTAATTTACTTTGAACTTAAGTTAGGTCAAGCAGCCATATAAGTATCACCGTTTATTACAAATTCAGAGTTGGGCATTGTTAACATTCAGATTGTAATTACCTATCATCTTGGTGATAAATAGTATGTCAATATACAAGCTACTAGGAATGTTTTTTAGTATGAAAACAAAATTCCTGAGGGAAAATAGAACATAATGCAATTTCATTTGGGGGGAGGGCATTTTAGGTTAATTTTTCATAGCATTTTAGAAAATTACTTGTTAAGATTTGAAATAACATTTTAGAATATCATTTTGTAGTTCATGTTTGATGAAAGTAATGTACCAAATAACTATGAGAAGAAGCAGTTTGATTTTTTGAAAATTACAAGGTTAAATTCATGTTTATTTCTTTGGTCAACAAATATTTACTTTGTGTCCAATATATACCAAACGATGTGTTAGATGCAAGCAGATTAAAATCTGAGTTGTCCAACCTTATTGAAATAAATTAAAATGACTTTCGTTGCATATATTTTTCTGCTAGATATACATTTCTGCTTCTGCTTGCTTATTTTTTCCTCTGGAAAGAAACTTTAATGTATACTAAAAATAGGGCTTCATTATTCATTTTTTTGGGGGGTATTTTATCTGGTAAGCAGCATTATACTTTTGTATTTGTGACAAAAATAAATAAAATTTGCAAGTAAAGTTATTATGATGGGATACAATATCTTCGTTTTTGTTTTTCTTGGTGCTATTAAACACATTTTCATACATTTCTAATGTGCATGAAGAAACAGATTATTAGTGTAAATGGGAACAATTTTCTTTCTCTCTCTATATATATACACATATATGTACATATATTTATTTATATTTTTATGGAAAGCATCAAAACATTCTAGGCAAATTAGGGATCCAAAATATAAAAGAATTAATCTCTCTTAAGAAAACATATGGTTGGTGCCTTGAATGGAGGTGTCTTGAAGGGCAACCACCCCAGAGGAAACCCTAAGAACTCTCTCTAGCCTTTCTGTGCTCTTCTTATCCAGGAACTGATTCTCTCTCAGAATAAGGAGATGGATGATCAGCATCGGGT
This sequence comes from Mormoops blainvillei, assembly GCA_004026545.1. NCBI lineage: Eukaryota > Metazoa > Chordata > Mammalia > Chiroptera > Mormoopidae > Mormoops > Mormoops blainvillei. The sequence goes on from PVJD01004254.1 coordinate 74,499, forward strand.
CCACACAGTTCTGTTGTTTCTTTCACTTTCATGCCTCCCCCTGTGGCCAGACTATTAATTTGGTAAAATGTACCCTTCCTTCTCCTGCAGTAGGCTGGTTGTCAGATGGGAATATACAAGTGAGCTGAATTTGAAGGGCTCTTCAGATTGGGAGTGAGGGGGCAGTTTGCGGCATTGAAAGAGGGTAAGGTTAGCAGCCATCTACCTGACAGGTGCTCCCTGAAAACAGCATATTTTTCTGGGTTGGGTTGCCAAGTGAGAGAACCTGAAGAGAAGCAAGACTTCCTGTTTGGGGCTATTCTCTAGCTTTTAAAAGGAAGACAAGACTGTATACTTCTAAATTTTCAATATTCTTATATACCAGTTGGAGGTATGTAAGAAAAGAAAATGCAGTCAGAATTTTCCCGCCTCTGGACTATTTTAAGTGAATACATAGTGAAGAACAGTCCTGGGACACTACAGAGTATATACTGTTAATTGTGCACCTCTTTTTTCCTTTTGACACTGTTTAGAAATGAAAAAATACTCCACAATCTTATGAAGCTGGAACTATTACTTTGAGGCTGTAAAAACAAGCTGAGTTGGTCTCGTGTTTGTATTCTAATCATACTGTAGTTTGATCCATTTATGGGAGGCCCAAAATTTCTAGTTCACATGACTATCTTTGGTTTATTATTTAACTTGTTATTTAATGGAAGCCTGTGAGGTTTAGACGGAGAAATAATTTTCTGCTCAGTACACAGATCTAGGCGGAGTAAAGTTACTACCATTACTTAAAACCATTTTGTTGAACTTCTGGTGAACAAGAAAGATGTACCCTCTCCCCTCTCTTCTCTTTGCCAAATTGCTCTGTCAAACACTAGCATCTCTTCCTGGTTTCCAAAGACCAAGGTTTATAAACTACAATATTTGATCCATAACTTCTTCAGAGCTAGAGATTTTCAGTGACTATTTTAATTGTTTGTTAGTGTGTCCCCAAATTCATAACAGTTGCAAATATTTTTGCTTTGACAGTAATTGCATACTTAGGTTGTGAAGGGACTTGACTACCAATTCCAATGGTGTTTGGAGGTCCGAACCATAAGTCTCCCAGCAGATGCACCTATTACTTTACATACTGTTTACCCGCTTTTGGTGACATTGAGGCTGACCTTGGAGTCACCTCCCCCGCTGCCACATTCTCCTTTGTCGTACCACCATTTGTTTTTCAATTTGTCCAAGAGGCCTTGTTCATTCAGTTTTAAAACTGCGAGGTTAACAGCATTTCTTGAAACGATAAAACATATTTTGTAAGAAACTGCACAGCTGTTAAGATGTTAGAAGGAATGAGGACTTAAGCTCTTTTAAAAGCTTCTCCCAGACGCTAAATAAACCTCTCATTTTGCCATCCTGCAGCCCTTCCTACCAGAGTCCAAACCAAAGGCAATTGCGACTAATTTCAGTGTATTCAACATGTGTTATTTAGTGCTGTTTACTTTCACAGTTCATTCATTGTCAAATAACTGACATCATCAACCAATTACATGGATTTTTTTCAAAACAGTAATAGCTTGAATATACTAGTAATTGAGAAAGAATTGTGTCTTAAATTCCTTGGCCGAAAATGTCAACCAATGATCTAAAAAACACCGAAATGAAAATTCGCTCCCAGAAGGAAAAACATGATGGCATAAAAAACCCAACAAACTGCCACTGTTTTGTGTACTGATTTTCTGACAACAGAGTCTGGCTTAATTACTATTCCCTTTATTATTCTTGTGAGTTTAGTTTGTTTCTTGATTTAGTTGATCTCAGAATCTAGGATTTCCAGTTTTGGGTCAGTGTCCTGGGCTAGAAGTCACAGGACAGTCAGGAGAAAGGTAGTAGTAGGAGCTTTCAGGGAAAAGTTTTTTATATTTGAATTTTGTGTTGATTCTTAAAGCAATTAGATGCTATTTAGAAAATGAAATCATTAGCCAATTTGACTGTTCAAATTAAGTAATGGAAGTCTAGGAAGTCATGCTGTGTGTGATGTGAACTTTGGAAAAGAAACTCTCTATGTTAGATTGTTTCCTCGTTATTTTCTATAGGGGAATAGAGGTAGTATATTCCAATTATTCTCTAAAAGGATATACAAAAAAGTTTCATGGGCTTTTGCCTCCCATGCATTTGGTTTGTTTCTTGCTTCAGGTTACAGTTTTAAAATAAGCTATGTCTTTCCAGAGGTTTTTTCCAGCATTTAATGTAATTTCTGATAAATCTAGAGAATGGCTGAGATACCGAGAGAATTTGGGTACAGTCTGTGCTATGTTATTTGATAAATGCTGAGCTTGGTGATTACTTAATGCCAAATGAATTAAAAACTAAAACAAAACAACCCCGTATTAATGAGTAATATTTGAAATTGATCATTCAGTTGACTAATAAAAAGTGTTGTTTATTTTAGCACTAATCAGCCTATTAATGTGTTTATTCCCTTAAAATGTGTTTGTAATATCGCAAGTAATCAATGTTCATTTTCCATGACGTTGTTGTTGCAACAGTCTGATCCACTTGGAGAGAAAACTTTTCCCATTAGTACACCACACACTTTGAGAGGATTAACTCTTTTTAAGAGTTAGGCTGTCATTTACTAAATGTTAATTAAATAATTACCTATTCCCGCATTCCCAAATAATTGCCACATTAGTGGTATAAAAGAATTAATATACTTCCTAAAGTAAACAATATCAGGTTGGTAGTTTAATCACCAAAATGACCAGACTGAAATGTGGGCTGAATATTCAATGATGACAGGGACACCTACTTTTTAAAGAAATGCTGCTGGGTGAAAGAAGTTTTAATTTATTTTGTGTTCATTAGAAACTAAATTTGTCTTTCAATGATTTAAACCTAACTGCTAAAATTTTTTTATTTTGGAGAAAATTATTTTTATAATCCACTTTTTTTAGCATTAAATGTTCACATTAGATTTTTTAAAAATAAAGTGACATCCCTGTTATTTTATGTGCTGGTTTAGACCATTCCTTTGATAAAACTAAAATCATTTCATGAGAGGGTTATTTAACAGGGTTATTAGCCATATCCAAAGACAGTTTCACAGCACAATAGAAAACAAAAAAGCAAAATAAAGGAATGGATAAATAAAAAAAGCTTTACATTGAGAAAAAAATTTTTGGAAATAGCTTTCTACAAAATTATTCTAAGACATTGTATTTCTAATATCATCTAATAGGCCATGTAAAAACAGTTTAGTTTCACACTGCTATCCATGTATGTGTGTATATATATTTATAGTTGGCTAATATAATAGACTTGACCAATAGGTAATTCACTGCCCAGTTTACAATTAATCCATGTTTTCCTTCCAGAAAATGTGGTTCCTCAAAAAAGTCCACTTTATACTATCAAATATAAAATTAGTTTTTCTTTAATGGTGTATAAAATATATTTTTAAATGAATGTTTAGAGATAGTCTTCAGGATTTCAAGATTTCCTCACTTGTTAAAACTGCCTGTTTTCTACAATTGTCTGAAGATGTAATTTCTTAATATAATCAGTTTAGGTCTGACAGCATCTTCAAATGGCTGTTTAAACTGCAGCATTAACCACATCTGTAAGGACCATTTGAACATGTGTTCTATTTTATGGAATGCATAAATCATCAATGCATAATATGAATGGTCAAATGACTTTAAAAATATATATGAAGTTACTTCACTCATTTGCTAAAATAGATTAATTTTTTATGTAGACAAAAGGAAAACGGAACTCTGCAGGAGTAACTGTAAGCAATCCTAAGGCAGTTATAAGGAGTCAGGTAAACGAGGGACATAGAAGGCACGTCCTTGCTGCAGCATATTTTCTTATTCCTTTGGAATCCCTTTCATGCATTTCAGACACAGCTTTCAGAAATACGTATTGATAATAAGGGAAATTCTTGTCCTCATTAGGCATCAGAGAAGCTGTAATAGTGATCTGCCAAGCTGATAAGAGACAGAAGAAAATATTATGGGTTCTTCCTTACATTAATTATTCCTTTTATTCTACTGAATGTAGCCTTTCCAGAATAAACTCAATTGAAATGGATTATTTTCAATTAATATTTGAAGAGAGGAAGAAACCAGAGGCCATATTATTGCTGGGTGTGTAAACCACATTTAAGAGCCCACGTGTACTGGCAATGACCTTTTACAGATTGAAAAAAGACCCAGGTCACTTATCTGCCTTTGTCTTATACCATAGGGGAATTCTAGGTTAAAAACAAAACAAAACAAAACAAAACAAAACACCAAAAACCTATTTATTGCTTTTTCCATAGTAGTTAGATGATGGAGAACTTGATTCAGGGATGGAAAGAAAACCCTCACCTGGACAAATTTCAGGATCTCTGGAAAACTTCCAAGGATTTTTATTCCTGAAATTTTCTTCAGTTGAATTTGGGATTATTAAAATCCATACTTTATTACCCTAGCATCTGGAACCCAGTTTTGTTACCAAGAATCTTATTGAAATACCACATAAAACAAAAGTTTTGGGACGGGACCTAACAGGACTGAACTTTTTCAATTTATTAATTTGGGTAAATTAATTAGTGCGATTAAGATATTCTGATATAGGCATGCTTAATTCTTGCTAAATCTTTACCTCTTACCCTCTATCTTTATACATCATTTATTTTTAAAACCTAGAGGCATGAACATGTTTATATGTTTACTTTATGCCTTACTCATTATAGTTACTCTTAGATCATATTTATTATAGTGTAAGTTTTCTGTTGGTGAGGTTTTACAGTTTACATCTGATAAAATGTCTACTTAAGTAGAAGAAAAAATTTAAAAGTTGAAGTGTGGTAAAGTATTTTTATGATCACCTGGATTTGCAAATATTATTGTAAAGGACTGGTATACAAGGTCTGTCCAGAAAAAGTCCAGCCATTGTTAACATACTGAGAACAGTTTACACTACATAGATGTAACCTGGCAGCCAAGGAAAACAGACTGGAATGTGCGTGCCTGAACAATGATGACTTCACTGGACCAGTCAGTGGGGGGCGGTAGAGGCAATTGAGTGAGCCTGTGTACTGTATGGCCATCGCATTCAAAATGACTGTGTGAGTAGTTCAACAACTCTGCATCAAATTTTGCATTGAGCTTGAACGTTCTTTTGCAGAAACTATTCAGATGATTCAGAAGGCCGCAGCTATGGGCAACTGGTGATTGGCAGCTTCATCAAGACAAAGTGTGCCTGTTCATGCATCATGTCTCGTGCAGAGTTTTTGGCAAAACGTCAAATCACCTAGGTGACTCAGCCCTCTACAGCCCAGATTTGGTGCCCTGCAATTTCTGGCTTTTCCCAAAACTAAAATCACCTTTGATAGGGAAAAGATTCAGGCAAATCGATGAGATTCAGGCAAATACAATAGGGCAGTTGATGGTGACTGAGAGAACTGTGTGAGGTCCCAAGGTGCCTACTTTGAAGGGGACTGAGGTGTCACTGTCCTTTGTACAATGTTTCTTATAGCTTCTTCAGTCAATGTCTCTATTTTTCATAGGACATGGCTGGATACCTCCTGGACAGACCTTGTATGAGCCCTAGATCTAGTCAATGTCTGCGCACAGAATATTAGGTATTTTGTTTGTAGAATAAAAATTTTACATTATATTGAGCCTGGTTAAAACAAATTGAGTTACATTTTACTTAATAGTGTTAAATTAACATTTCATGGCTGGTGAAGATGGCAATAATGTATGGACCTAATACAGGTTTATCTGTTTAATAAATCTATGTTTATTTGTTTAAACTATGGTATAATGTTGCTAGTGCTTTTTCATCCTTATAAAAAAGGATCTATTAGTTATATAAACATGAGAAAGTCTCTTCAGTTTGAGACCTGTGCTGTCCTAACTGGAGTGCTCTTTTCATACTAAACTATAAAATTTAAATATCAGGTATTAAAATGTCCAGAATGTTTATTTAAATGATGCTAAGAATTTTTTCATAGTCCACAATAAATCTTAATATATTTTTAAAAACTTAAAAATTATGTGAATCAACAAGAAATTGTGTAAAAAAAATAGGGAAATCTTTTAAAATTAACAAAGGACATTGGTAGATAATTCGCACAAGAAGCAATACTAATCCTATAAAAATAGTCCAACCTTACTTGGAAGTAAAGTAGAAGTAATGTGAATTAAAATAATACAAATTCATTTTTTGCTATTCATATTGGAAAAGATAAAAGTAAAAGTAATGTAATCAATATAATCGAGGATTTAATAAGATGGATATCTTCAAATATTGATGATAGAATTGAATACTGGAAAGAAGGAGTATGAATTTATACAATAAAAGCATTGAAACAATTCTTACCCTTGATAATCACTGACAATAATTTACCTTTGGGAATAAAGCCTAAGAAATTAATCAATGAAGTTGACAAAGTGTCATAATAAATCTAATAGTACATTTATATGGCAAAACATTGGAAGCAACTGACATGCCCAACAAAAGGGGAAAAGTAATTAGATTTTGGTGGACAACAGTGGTTCTCAAGGTTAATCTGAGTTTCAGAACCACTTACTATGAATGCAGACACTCAAGGCTAACCTTGCTCTGTCAAATTCTTTGGAACTGGGGGCAGTGTTTCTACATTTTTACAGAACACCCTAGGTCATAGTATTTATAAGCACCGATGATCTTTATGACTGAATGTTTTACTACTATTAAAAGTTTTTAATAACAAGAGAAAATGCTTATAGTATAATGTTAAGTGAAAAATGGAAACAGATTTGTATATTCATTATGATCTTAATTTGAGAATAAAATATTATATATGTTAGTGGAAAAATATAGCTATGGAGGGATTATAATTAATTTGGATTGCATTTTGTTCTTTAAATTTCTCCACGCACCCCAAATTTTCTACAATGAGAAGTAATACTTTAATAATCGGTAAAAAACAAACAAAAGCCCTCTGAATTATTTTATAACATAATGTCTAATAGAATTGGTTTAATGCAAACCAAAATATGTATTTTATTTTCGATCAAAAAAATTGAGGAAGAGGCAGAATTTAGGAATTATTCTTAAGAATCCCAGGAAAACATCCATTGTTCCTGATTATGTGGTTTGTTTTGATCCACTTGGTTTTGTGTCTCTAGCCACAGTCTGGAGGACATGTGATAAATTTGTCTTCTACCAAGTCTCCACCTATATTGAGGGGGATAGGTCAGGCAGAGAAATATTAGGGGCCTACCCTGTTAGAGAGTATCTGTAAGAGGTTAATGGGCCTCTCAGTGGCTTAGAGAGAAGACTTGATGTTTTCACATATGGTTACATGGAGAAGTTTAATTTTTCCCTAGAGTTGATTAAGTGAGTGTGATGGTGAATAGACTTGAGTCCTGCTAAGTGGGCCATTAAAAATAATGTATATATCTCTGTTTTTAGAAAAAGAGATTCTCTGCCTGGAAACTACGTTAGAGACCCCAAGAGAAAAAGTGTATTTCAACTCTTTGAAATAATTTTAAAAAATTCAGGTTTTAAAGACTTTTGTCACATTCAACTGTATCCTTTCTTTTTCTTTCTTTCTTTTTTTTTAAGTCAATCTAAAATTCCAGATTGGAAAACTCATTTGATGTAAACTTTGTTATATGGTACAGAAATATATGAAGAATTTTTTTTCAGGACTACTCTAATAAGAAAGCAGTAAGCTCATAAAAAATAAATAATAAACAACTCTACATCTACTGTTCATTCTGTTATTTAAATGAGGTTGTGTTGTCAGCATTATCACAAGTGTCGCATACATAGGCAGGGAGGTTTGACTTTTGTAGTTTAATCACATGAGGTTTGACTTTTGTAGTTTAATTAACGATGTCCTCCCAAATAAAGGTGAATGGAGGAAATTAGCAGAAAAACTGAGAATTTACAACAAACCCAAGAACTTTGAATAAAATGAATGAATAACACTGAGAAAAAGAACTGTTTTATCAATCAAGAAAATATAAAAATTAAAGAAAAATCAATAGGATGTCAAATGATAGAGTTAAAGACTAAATATCTCTGATCTTAAGGAAAGGCACTTGGGTTCACAGTTCTACCTTCTATCAGCTATTTAAACCTGGAGAGTAACCAATTCCTAGCATTATCAATGCTCCACTAAGTTTTCCATTTAACTTGTAGCTGACTTATTATTTTTCTTCCCAAATTATTCCTTCCAGTAAACAAGCACGAGACTCTTATTGCTTCATTGGATTTGTGCACTCATTTCCAAAAGCAGAATTTAAGCTAAATTACTATGCAAACGTTTTTTAGAAACGAAACTAAGTTTTCACTCCAGTTTGCTTATATAGTGACAATACTTACCTAAATGACACTACTGATCAATAATTTAGTATCAAAGGAGTAAATTTTTTTTATGTGGAAAGGCAATTCAGATCCAGCATGATTTATAATGATCATTTGAAATCCACTTTGATAAGACATATGGGCAATTAAGTTAGTGTATAGAGAGATCTTTGTATTTTGTACTCCAGGTGAATCAAAGAGAACAGAACAAATTAAGTAGATGTGGGGTTGGATTCCAGGAATTTTCTCTAAATTGTGTGTTGTTTGGAATTTGCCAGGCTAATTCCTATTTGAGAAATAGGTCTGAACAATGTGATTCTGTGAAGGAACATTGTGACTTTTGTGAGGATGTCTACCAGAAATTTAATTTGAGCACTAGCTTGAGGTTGTGACAAACGAAAAATTTAATTATATTTTTCGTGTTGAGTGTGTTTTTTTAATTTAACAAATATTTCATGCATTTTGGCCTTATGACTTTTGTCAGTTTTTGGTCATAGGGTAGAATTTTTTATCCTCTTTTGGGCCATGGACCTCTTTTAGAAGTTGATGAAAGGTATGGGTACTTTTTCAGGAAAAAGGTACAAACTTACAAAACCATAGACTGGCATACAATTTCAAGGGAATCATGGACTTTGGAAGGGCAATCATGAACACAGATAAATACCTGTTCTAGATTCTAATAAGAGCTATTTTAAAATCAATTAATGGCTACCTTAAAGTGTAGCTATTAAAGGTAAGAGAAATAAAAATATTTCTACGACCCATGATAGCCCTAGAATTATAATAGTGAAAAGGTTATTAGGCTGTAGTTTGGTGGAAAGGAACTCTCCAGGTACCAGCCTCAGTTTGTGATCATTCTGCAAGTGTATCATTAAGGACTTAAAGGGCTGCATGTTAAAGCAATAAAAATTAAAAATAAAACTGTCAAAAATTCTTTTAGTTACCATTGCATAATATTGAGAAAATAGAAATTATTCATATTAAATCATATAAATTTTATTTTATTTGTGGCCACCTTGGGGTGATGTTTGAGATGACATGGCGTAAAGTCTCTGCCCCAAACCATTCTGTTGTTATTATCATCATCTGTGAACAAATCATACAAAAGAGGGCTTTGTTTCAAGATGAGACCACAGCTACCTGGATTGTGAAGTGCTTCAGATTATCTCTGAATATTGTTCACTTAAAAAATTGTGATTATTCTTCTTCTAAAGTAAAACGTCAAAAATACAAGGGCTGGTGTCTGTCACACTCCGTGAGTGTGAGCAATTCAGCAGCGCTAGGCGTTTCACCGGTCGCCCCGCCTGGACCTGGACCGCTGCTTGCTGCGTGGTCCCCCCTCCCTGACTGGGTTCTTTCATCTCCTAGCGCATGCTCCTTATTCTCTTTATATGATTTCCAGAAGTCTACACCATTCCATGGGCCATGGATCATGTTTCCATTTCCCACCCTTTGCTGATTCTTAGAAACTCCCACTAATCTCTTTACAGAACTAGAGTCCTAGAATTTTTTGAGTCAAAAATGTGATTTAGGGGTTGACTTCGGCCTTCTCATTTTACAGATGTGGTCACTGAGGTCTAATGTAAGTTAGGTGACTTGCTCACCAAAGCCCAGCTGGCATCAGGTCTTCTGCCTTCTGGTCCAGTGCTCTTTCCCACTAGGGCACATTTGCTTCTTGTTAGTACCCTTTCCTGTGTAGTTCAACTATTATTCATCCCTCTATGGCTCTCTAAGGGAACTTTGCTTTTTCTTGAGAAGTTTGTCAGGCTTGGTAGGGGTTATGACTGATGAAGCTTGGACTCACATATCCCCCTTACTAGTAAGTTGGCAACTGCTCTCTTCTTTGGCTAAATACTCTTTAACCTGAGACAAAACTTCAAAGGCAGGTAGTCTTGTCAACTGATCTGATCCTTTTTAAATATTCAAGAGGGAAGTACAGTAAATCACTTTCTTTAAAAAACAATACAAATAACGTATATCATGACTTGTTAGAATGTAATATTCGTTGTCTTCCAAGGTTAGAACACAATAGGTGTATTTTGATACATACAAGGTTCTTAATGATTTAAGCTCTAATCTTTTAGGATATGTAATCATGGATCCCCAAGAATAGCATTTCAAGGAAATTTCAGAATATTAGATTAGAAAAGGTTTCACAGAGGAAGTAGAAATGTAAAAACAAATAATAAAATAACAAAACCAGTCACAAAAACTCAATCTCATCTTAGAATTTTCATTAGTCCTCCTTTCCTATAGCCAATCACCCATCAAGAATAGTTTTTCTGAAAAATGTCTTTCAAATTTATATTTTCATTACTAATACACAGGCACCACCTTAGTCAAAGCCTTTAGCACCTGAGACGAGATCCGCTGACTTTCTAAACCCATTCTCAGCTGCCCAGCGTCAGAATAACTGCCTCTCTGCTTACTTCTTAACACTTTGTCAAAAACCTTCAGCGATTCATGCTTGCCTCCAAGATACTATTCTATGCCAATTTTTCTGACATTCATCAAGGTTTCCCAACAATTCTGCTTAAACATACTTTCAAAGCATAATTTCATTATATTTTATTGATCCAGACACTGTGTCAAGTTCTTCATATTCTCCCTGAATCTTCGTTGAATCCATAGTAAATGACAAAAGTGGGACTGCAACCCAGGTCTGTGTAACACAGAGCCAGTCTCTGAACCACTCTAATTCCCCAAATAGCTCTTCTTCCTTCCAGCCTAGTTTCCTTATAGTCCCAAAGATATTTTATAAAGAAATGACTCTAATCTTATGATTGAAACTTCATCAGGAATTCCTTTATTTCCTTCTTAACTTTTTTGAATTCTTATCATTTTCCAGTAATCACTCATTGACTTATCATTCATTTGATATTAACTAGCACATCTGAACCTTCTTTATGAGGTGTTTCCCAGATACTCTAGATTCTTTTTTATCTCCTGCTTCTTTAACTGATCTATTATCTGGAGCACTCACATTTGCTCTGAGTCACACATTATTTTACAATGCTGCCTCTGTACATTTTTTCCTCTTTCTTGGAGGATAATAACTATGTCATATGGTACTTTGTACCATTCTCAGTCCTAATACAGGATAAGAAATATAGTTGGCATGCAATGAATATGTGTAGAATTGATGTCTCAGTGAGTTAACTTAATGTGCTACTTTTCAAGTAACTTATTAAAATTAAAAAATAGTGTGTTGGGCAATAAAAGGAAATCCTTTAACCATGGAATGTAATGAATTTTGAGAAGATCTCATATAAAAAGTATTTTAAAACAAAACAAAATAAGATAAAAAACAAAAAGCTTCAAAACTGTCTATTAAATATTGGCAAGAGGGACATAAAAATTACCCATACAGGCATCATTATGAATAAGGCAAGCAATTTGGTTCATTGTATAAAAATTATCTAGAGGTATTTCCGTGAGATCATAGATGGTTAAAATAAAGGGACCATTAGTTCAGTTCATGCAGGTAGACAAGAAAAGAGTACTGAATGATAAAATCAAATACAGATTTGTTATTAGTATCAGGAAAAATCTGATACTTCCAACCAAACTGTGAGATGAAAATTCCCACATAACAGTATGATTACAACTCAGTTCTAAACTACTTTTGTGCAGCAAATAAAGCATATCACATTTAGGAAATACTTCTGTTCCTAAATTTACTATTTAGAACAGTGTAATTCAGCACATTTTTAGAAATTAAAAATTACATTTATCACCTACACATATTAAATGTCAACTATGTTTGGTTTAACTTGATTAAGACTTATTTTACTTTTATATTTAAATATGTATTTAATTCACTAAATATGTCTAGTTAGCCTTTATATGAAAATATTTTAAATTTCTCATCAAATTCTTGAGAGAAAAAAATTTTAACTTTCAGTTTTTCTTTCTTATTTAAGGTTTCAGATTTAATTGATCTTGTTTTATCTACCCTAACTTCTGGCTTGGAATTTGTTTAGGTGGGAGAATGGCACAAATAAAAAAAGAAAATTGAGTGATAAAAATAGGTATTATAGATCTAGGGATTGCTAGCTAATGGGGTCTTGAAAGGAAGCTGTCTGAACCTGCCATTCAAAGGGAGTTCATAACAAGAGAGCATGTAGCTGTTCTGTAATTCTCTGAAAACAGCTGAAGCCTAAGAATTCTAAGTCCATGTATCTTTAAAGGTTTTAAGTTTTTGCCATTCTAAATGAAATGCAAAGCTACTATATCTTTGGGAGCAACAGGGCTCATAATCATATTTCAAAACAGAAATGTATTCTAATCTCCATTTATTTTTATTAAACAATTTAAATAAGAAAAAAGTGACCGAATGTTTAAATTCTTTCAATAGTCTCACCTATATTTGCTTCTATTAGTGTTAATGCTAGACCATATTCTATAGTCTTTCAGTTGTTTGTTTCTCCTCAGAAGTTGGGTATATCCTAAGTAACAAATTTGGTCACTATTATTAACTATTTTAATATACCTAACAAATTGAACACAATTAATATAAGATTAACAGTTTTCACTTTACTGAGCAACAAAACAAAACAAAACAAAAAATGGTGTTCATTTCAATTTCAAGTTATCCAAAAGAACTAAGATGCTATACATCCACCACCAATTCTTTCCCTGAATGAGGTTACCATGAAATATTTCATAAGAATTTAAAGCACACAGCAAATCTGCTTGACATAACTAATGTTTGTGTGGCTATCAAGTTCTAATACATAAATAGCCTGCTAAAGTATTGTGACATTTTCCTTCTCTTGTATGATTGCTTAGGCAACCCATACTCTGACATCTTAAAACCCAGGAGTGAATAAAACAGGAATGAACAAATCGGGAACGAACAACGTGCCTCCGATATATCCTATACTTTTCACTAAAGGAGCCAATGAGTGAGCAGGTCAAATTAGGTTCTGTTTGACATCTGACAACAAAATGTGTTACCTGCAAGGAGTTCAGTGCTCAGCTTCCTGGTTTTGGTGACTATTGGAGTATCATTATCTACATGAACGGTGTATGCTGGTATAAAAACCACCTTCCTATTTTATGTGTCCTCTCATGTATGTTCCCAGTCATATGACTACTATGATTCCTGTTCAGAAGACAACAGTCTTTAACAAAAATATACCCTTCTGAAATTATTTTCTTTCATTCAAAAATCTCAACAATCTAACTTTAAGGTGATACCAAAATTCAAGGATGTTTGTAACAAAACCACAGAACTGTGTTTCTGAAAGATGATTACTATTTATTGGCAACGAATCGCCTGAATTCTCATTATTTTTTGCACATTTCTTCTTCCTAAAATTTCCTTCTTCTTGAGCCAGAGTGGTTTTTGTTACTTGATTTAAGGCTTTCCTAACATCTGCTTCAGTCACACAAGCTCTGTCCTCTTTGGAGGGCAATGACCGCAAAGAACCACAGCTGCATAGTGTCCCTTCACAGTTCACATAGTCTGCCCTTCTTCCGATATTTCAAATTCTGGATGCTTTTTTAATTACCTCACTTGTTTCTCACTTTGGTTTTCTTCCCTATGGAAGGGCAATTTGAAATAGAGTACTGAAGGCAGGCGATACTGATGATTTCCATGGACAACAACATAAAACATGAGAGGTAACAATGGAAACCATTGAAAGCAACCGAAGAGGCCTGGAAAGGGGATCTATAAACATGAAGAAATACTGCTTAAGACATTACTTCCTTTTTCTTTTTTCTAACCATAGTTTTCATACGGTACCTTAAAAATCTAATTAAATCTATACAACTTCACACAGAAATCTAGTCTGATTGTTTACCTTTAAAATTATCTATCATCTACATTAAGTCAGTTGATTCTTTTAATAAAAAGTTTCTTTGTAATGATATATTTTCTATAGAAACACTGGATTTTAGTTTTGACAATTTGCAATCCCATTACCTATTACGGTTTGATTGCTAGTTACTATCCATATTCTACACACAGAGAAATTATTAGTTGATGACCATTTCCTAAGGTCTAAGCAAGAATCTGAGCTTTAATGGAAGCCTAGCGCTGACATTCAATGGTGATGGAAAATATAAAAGTTTTAGCATATAACTGATATGACTTGTCTGAAGGTTTTATTTTTTTCTCCTGCTATAACATTTGTAAATGGATGTTCAATCAACTATACACACAGATAGCAAGCTGTTTTGCCAGTGCTGGTGGGTTAAAAAGTATAAAGGTATAAAGGAAAAGGAATTAAAAAACAGGTGGGGGAGGGGTTTCCTTCAAATGGATGGAACCCATTCTTTTGAAAGAAAACTCCCCTCTTACCTTCGTCCTGGAGCTGGTTAGTTCTCCTCTGTCCTCCTCCTAGGGGAGAAATACCCAAAGTTAAACAATAATAGAACATGGTCTTGTATTAAAGTCAAGTTCAGTTCTGGCCAACCCCTTCCTTGGGTCTCACAAGACACTACCAACTGTCTTGATATGCTGGGGTGTTCATTGAATTGAACTTAAAATCCATTTTAAGGATTAAGCCAAAGGGGAATGAACTGAAGAGCGGGGGATTAATGGAAGGGCATTGTTAGTGTAATATTTATTGGTTGGAGGCAATCATGCGGGTGTATGGTGGGGAACACCTAGAGCTCCTCAGGGAGGAGGCACGCTGTGCCATTTCGGCTCATCTCCCTGATGTTCCCTGTGTCTTTGGGGATAAAGTGATAGTGCTACAAGCAACAACATGTTTGGAGGAGTAGTACTAAATCTGACATGAACAAGATTTATTATAACAATGAAAAAAATTTAAAGTGTGATTAGATGGAAGGGATAGGAATAAATCTGGGTGTTATCAGAAACTAAGTGCTTGTTTTATTTTTTTGAACAGGAAGTCATAGGTAAGATAAAGGTGGGATTTTTATTTATTTATTTTTATTTAAAAATAAAAGACTCCTAATGTTTTTGGAGAGAAACAAGGCGGCATAGTGGAAGGAGCATGAATTTGGGAATTAAACAATGATGGGTTTCTATTCCAGCTCTATCACTTGTCAGTTCTTTGATCTGAGTTTCAGCACCATCATCTGTCCCGCTGAAGACAGTAGCACAAATGTCAAGTTGTGGGGGAAAATATATTCATATACTTATTCTTGCTATGTAGTAGTTGTTAAATTTTATTTCCTTTTCCTTTTTGTGAACTCTGATACTGTTTTCTTATTTGAATTATTTTGTCTCTTTTGAAACTACTGTCTAATTAACTGAGCTTAGGGTCAGTTCTTAGTTACCCTTTGGCATAATTTCAGAGACAGTGACTGGCTCCTATAATAAAATACCAGACAATTGATTGAATTCTGTGAGACATGAAGGAAAGAGGAGACCAAGAACGAGCCTGAACCCATACAAGATCATGTGCTATTGTTATTTAACTTTGGGTAACTTATTAAAATTCTTTATCAAGTAAAATGACATCAGGTGAGAAAATGGATGTACTTTGGAACCTTGGGTTGTCACAATATGTTCCAGAGATGTCAAAATGAAGGATGTTGTAATCATTAATGGCTATTATGAAAAGAAGCAGGAAAAAAAAAACACTCTATTGCAGATTCTATGTTATACTTCTATTACTGTTACCATTTGTTTAGTGTTACATTCATCCTATAAACTTTAATCAGCTTGAAGTTACATAATAAAACTCCTCCAACTGCAAACATACATGTTTCCTTCTTGTTCTTCCTTGAGTGGGAACTTTGACTTCATTCATTATCTTTAATGAATATTGTAAAAGTGGCTTCTTTTGGTAAACCAGACTTTTAACCAGTAAACTCTACAAATTCCAAAGAATACATATAGAAATAGAGCATTTCCTTTTTTTTTTCTGAAGCAAATACATTCAGAAATTTTAAGGCTGTGCTATAAATGGAAAAAAGTAAATTGCGTTTTATGAAACACCTACTTCACTCATGGAAGCCACTTATATGACAGAATTTTGAAGGAAACAGCCTTATCTTCTGAAATGATCTGAAAATCTATGAATAAGAATAACTGTGTACACTGCCTGGACTGGGCACAGTTACGGCGGCTGTGCAGTCTTCATGCTTCAGGGCATAAAATGATTGTTTTTTGTGATGAGGGAAAAATGGAAAAGAAATTAAATGGTACTGAAGTTGTTGGCGTTATTACGGTGCTCTTAAAAATCACCCTCTCAAGCACGACATATTGAAACACCACAGGATGCCACATCTCATAGACTACTTTGTATCATATGTAACTATGGAAATATGTTTTATTCTAAAAATCAAAGCAAGCCCTTCTGTGTCCATGTGCCTTACTTTTGCTGTTTTATTCCCCTTTTTATATAATCCAATGAATTTTGTCAGATTTCTACCTTGCCAAAAGTTTGATGCTGGTGTATAATTTTAAATGTCTATATATAGGCATACAAGACCTGTGTCTGCTTGTAGTTCTGTGGTTTTTACAGGGATGTACGTGCTTTCCTTAAATACCTTTTCATTTCACAATGTAGGCAAACTGTGACAAAAGCAGCTATTCACTGAAGAAGTGATTTATTTAATTCCAAAACCAGACCAGCTTCTGTTGCAGTTCTGGAAGTGAATTTTCCCCCAGTCTTATTGTCTGCAACTTCAAAGAGGCATAAGAGAATTCTTTGGTTGTTTTGCTAAAGATAGTTAAGGGCATGACTCAGAATGTCAGCCTCTCAAAGAGGGAAGGGAATTGAGATGTCACGGGTGTAGTGTGCTAAGGGACGTTTGATCTGCCTCGCTGTTGGGGATCAGCTCACTGTTGGGGATCATAGCCAACTTTTCCCATTTTGGGGACCAGTTTTAATTGTAAAATCTTTCTTTGTGCTGACCTGAAATCTCCCCATGTGTGATTTCCTCAAGCTAACAATGGTTTATTTCTTTTTTCATATAAATTATAGTTTCTTGAGCTCTATATGGGTATTTTCAATATGTCTGGAAATTATCAATGTTGCTGAAATTACAGCATGGAAGGATGACAGAAACTTTGTAGTAAGTTCTCAATGTAAACTATTCCTATTTATATATAATATAAGTCTATATTATATATAGTTCTTTTTCCATAAGAGCACTGGAGAGAGTCAGAAGACCTCAGTTCTAATCTCAGCTGTGGGACTGTGGGCAAGTCACTTAACATCTCTAATTTATTATGCCTTCCTCTAAAATAATATGACATTATAAGAAAGTTAAAAGGAGCAAGTAAACAAACAGATATGGAAATGGTTTGAAAGCTATAATGCTATATTGTTACTACTATTGTTTCACTTTAGAAATGTACTGCTCAGTATTTTTTAGCATTTCATAGTAAGCCAAATTTAAACACCATCTCATAAAATTGAACAAATTACAAAGAACATTAAATTATATATTAACTGATTCTTTGCTCTATATATTATCATTGCAATGCTGTTTAATAGAAAGTTTTGTTTTATTTGTTTTGCCTATGTTCTCTACTTTTTACTCTGGGAGACAGTCCGAGGTCAGATATTCTTGGATCCTAATTACTTCTATTTATCTCCAGCTAGCTTCAAATATGTGCCCAATGTTAGGGTACTGATTTAGGGCTCTAGATACTTGCTTTCATTTTAAGTTTTCTAGTTCTCATTTTTCCCCCCTTCTTTTTATACTATAGGCACTAGCAACATGGAGCAGTTATGGTTGCTATAATGCTTTCTGATCTTTCTTTTTGTGTGTGTGTGTGTTTGTAGTTGCAAATGCCTGAAAAGGGGGAGGTTAGGGGCTAGAGATACAATGATGTGGTCCCTTTGTCACTAATAAGATTTTGACCCTTTATCATTTCAAAAAGGATGTTCAGAAGCTGCATATCCGTCAGCCCCAAATATGAAACAACTAGGATTTTATGACAGCAGAGGCCTGTCTCCTGTGTAGTTCTTGACAGTTTTATACAGTCTTCTGTGTAGTGAAGCAACAATGGAGAGGGGTCCGCACACTCATATTCTCTGTGAACATGAGGAGCTTTTCATGTCATGTTTTTTGATTTACTCCAATTTAATTTATTTTGGCTAACTCCCAAATATTTAACACTTAGAGAAAACAGATGGAATTTTTAACATTTTGATAAAATATTGTCAGTGTGTCAGTTTCTTCATTGAGTATCCCAGGAAAAAAAGTAAGCTAAGTCAAGTCTAGTTTATTTCAACGTGATGTGATATGATTTTGTATAGCCAGTGGTATTTAAAATGATAGATTTCTCCCACATTCCTGTATTACTTATTTTGAAAGGCAGAATTGATGGTAGGAATATTTTTAGGCCTTTAATTTTTCTTCAGCATTGAGTTGTGTGATAGAGGAGCATTTTGAAATGGTTTCACAAGGTTTTGAAAGTGCGTTTCATTCTGTGCATGAGTTCTAACAGTGATTTTGGGGGTTTTCAGAAAGTATGAAATCTGTTCATTTAAAATAAACTACTTTTGATCATGAAAAACACTTTTCTGTTATTAAGAGACTATACTGTGTGTTCACAATTTTGTAACTTCTGTTAGTATTAACTTATTACTTATAAAATATTCTCATAATCAATGTAGTGCTTGTTCTCAGAAGGCCTGGGACCAGGACTGGGTATTTTTGAGAGTCAAATGGTGATTTTCCTACTCAGGTGTTGCCAATTGCATATAATACTGTGTTTGTGGAAAAGTTATCAGGGAAAAAAGTTATGGGACTGAGTTGGTGGACAATGAAAATCAATGAGCTTTAGTTTCTTATCCCAGCTAAATTAAAATAAATTATTATTCTATATCAGGGTCTTTACTATTTTTCCATCTCATTACAAGTGACTGCCAAACACTTTATTTTACTTTTCTTAAATATAAATCATAAACCAGCACCATCTTGGCTGACATTATCTTTAGACACAAAAGGAATCTAATAATTTCTAAAGTTCTGGATGAATGGTTTCTTATATACTATGCTAAAAGAAATGGATACATTTTCTTTTTTATGGAAAACCATTATTTACTTATGATGTACTAAGTAGATGTTTATTATTAGTATAAAACTGCATTAAGGCATCATTGTATAGAATTTTACATTTAGGAGTACATTACATCTCTAAAATAAAGTGAGGTTTATAGTATTTTATTATAAGTATTTTGGAGTTTTTATGGTAACTGATTACCACACTCTTGCCAAAATCCTCTTTGTGCATATTTTCTAAAATAGTCTTTACATAATGAATTACTCCAAGTATAGAGATCCCTTCTCTTCTGCACCCCCTCCCCACCCTATCTCCACACTCTCAGCTGACGGGGCCCTGGGACAATAAGGGGTAAGAATCTACTTTGCATGATTAGCATGCTTTTCTCCGTGCTTCTACAGAACTATACAGCGCAGGAAGAGTTGTGATCTCTCTGAGAGCTCCAGGAGCCATTCCCCTGCAGCCTGTGATGAGGCCGAGCGGGTTGTAATTTTTCTAGTGTCCTTTCCATTAGGAAGGTAAATCTACCACATAAGATTCCACACAAACAATGCACAAAAAGTAAAAACAACCACCAATAAAACCCTTGATTGTTCGACTTGCTGCTCTTCTGAGGATCAATTAGTGCTACTCCTAAGCTTAATACAGTCGCCTTTATAGTTGTAAAGTTCAAGGGCATTTACTATCTATAGATGTCATGGTCCTATATCCTAAGGTCTTGTAGGGAAGATAATTAATCTGACACATTTTCTTTATTAATTGAGTATTGACAAGGCCAAAGAGCAGCTTTGTAGCTGCCATCAAAAACAACATTATGCAAAGCAGAACAACATTTTGGGGGAAGAATTTAAATATTGGTCCAGAGAATGCTGAGTATAAGGAAATGGAGACAAATCCAACAGAAAAGGAATAGCACTGAAGTCTGATATATTTGAGTCTACACTGGATTTTGTTCTCCCCACATGACCTCCATGCATAAATTAACTCTTTGCCTTTGATCTGAATATACTATCACAGTGACATCACAAAATTGTCTTAGTGTCCTTTCCTGTCATGGAAGTGAAAGCTTTTTATGTTGTCACACCCTGTTAACTCATGCTTGCTAGGCAGGGTTGGGGATGTTGAAAGCCCCACGTGGATAATTTCTCTGGTGTCAAATGTTTGTCCTGCTGCTGAGACTTTATCCGTATGCCTCATCCCCACTTATCTGGTTCAATATAAAAATAGAAGCAGGCGCTCCAGGTACACTAACCTGCTGCCCTCGCTACTTTCCTAGTTCCAGGATTCCCAGTTCCATAAACTTCCCTTCTATCTCTTGCCCTTACAATCAGTCCTTTTGCTTTGTAGATCCTTTGAGATAATTTGCTTTGGATACCTGGACTTTATCTTCTTACTAAGGCACCTTAGTTGTGTCTCTTTCTGGATTTCAGCATTGTTAGGGCCTTGGCAGGGGAGCGGGTCTCCTTTCCGCCCTGGCGTTTTTAGCTGTAGTTCTCGAGCCCGCCTCTGTGCTTCCACCTACCAGCACAGAAAGGGGTATCCGAACACATAGAGTCTTCATGCACTTGTTTGGTTGTTCCTTTGTGTCCTCTTTTTAACCTGATCATCAACACTGAAATTGTCCCGAAAACCATTCCTTATAGTGAACTGAATCTTAAAGATGAGTGATAAAAAATGGAACCTGTCTAGCTGCCAGACATGTACCAGGAGAAAACTCTTAAATACACTACTACTGTAGACCTAAGTTCATCTACAACACATTTATTATGTAGTAGAGTATGAACTTTGGTCTTGGATACAACTTTATGTTTCCTAAGTACACTTCGTGTGTGCAGACCCAGGGTGCTTGGCTTGGTCGGGTATAGGTTTGCACTCACATTGGTTGCAGGATGATGTTGAATTAATTTGAATTGTTTAGGACATAGATTTTTTTTTGGAAGACTATTTATCTTTATAGAATTTGTTTATAAGGCAGTTCTGTAGAACTAAGGAGCAATAGTTTGGAATTCTGGCTTTTCTTAGCATTGTCAGAGTTGATATCTTTTCTTAGATCTGTCATCAAATCAGTTTGTGAGAGCTTAAACTAATTAAACTTCTTTTGTAGCAGTTTTATTTTGTTAAATTTAATTCTCTTTGAAGTGGTAAAAACTAAAATGGCCCAAAATTACCCATTTTCTTAGTCAAGTTATTATAACACAGCTTCTAAACCTAATGGTAAGAAGTTACACGGAAGTAAATATTGAATTTAGAAACTTTCCAACTGCGGTGTTACCTAAAGTACCCACAAAGCACCCCCAGGTGAACAACTTCAAAACTACCTGGTGAATGCTCAGCTGGAACTCAGAAGCTATCTGTCCAATGAACTGGCGATGAGTGAAGGGAAATCATATCAGCCTTTTTTTTCTTCCCTAGTAGGAAGAATGGCAAAAATGCATAATGCTTGGTGAATCTTAAAGAAATGCAGAAAAATGCAACTTTTCCCCCCTTTTCATGGGGACCTGTAATTTCAATCATCTTTCAATTGTAGGAAAGAGCTTAACGAAAAATCTAGAATTTCAAGTGGCACTGGAAATTTTGTTTCCTATTGTATTCAACATTTAGAAAGGGAAGGAAAGTACTTGGATTCTAGAGGGGCTTATTTTCCCCTGTGAAACATGTAGCACTTATTCCTTTACCATGTAACATCTTAGTTTGTGAATGCAAAATACGTGGTATCCACAATAAACATCAGCATCTCTAATGGTAAGCTGGGTAAGTGTTTAAGCCTATCACAACCGTGAGGATTGTGTGTATTTTTGTGTGTGTATGATGAGAGGTGCAATTGATTTTCATATTGTGTGTGTTTCCTAATCCTAAGTCCAAAAGACTACATTCCAAAACATAATGGGATCACAAAGAGTAGGTTATCTCTAGCATCTTTTAATATGGAGCCAAAATAATTATGTTCATGAACAAAAATATATCTCTTTCCATAATAGTTAAAATAAAAGAAAAATTGTGTACAAATCACCTGCAACTCATTTCCAGAAAACAACTCAAAAGTTTATTCACTGTGAAGTCAAATGCTGCTCAGTAATATTAAGTACTTATCTTTAAAAATATGTAATTTTATGTTCGTTTAGTGTCTACCTTAAATATTAATAATTGACTTGTTACTAACACCAAAAATAAACTATAGTTTTATTGTTACAACACCCAGAAAACCCTTTTTTCTAAAACTTCCATGTACACCTGAACAGATGACTAAATATGTCTCACAAATTTCACATGGGAAAGTGGTTCCTTAGGGATAATATATTTTTCATACATGAACTGGAACATTAAGTTTCATACATCTGCCCTGACGAATCTTGCAAAATCCCTTTCCTACAAAGAACTCTACTCACCCTGATACAGATCTAGATTTGGGCCAATTATCCTGTGAGGGCAATGATTGTGTTAAATGCAGGAAGAAGTGTAATGGAAGATGTGCTATTCTAATTCTCATTCTTAGTACCTCCTCCCCCTGTTATGCTATTATTTTGGGGTTCTGATTTGCCTGTTAAAAACTAAGCATGATGTGTCTGGTTTCAAAGGGTCAGCTCCAACTGCCATGGGTTCCTGCTAACTTGCTAATGGGCATCAGTAAGTCCCATGGACTTCATTTTTTCCAGATCAACTACTGATTGAGTTGTTTTGGAACACCATTTGTGTGTGTGTGGTGAGGGAGGGCAGTGAGAGAACATTTATCTTATTTTAGACACAGCCTCATAAACATCTTTAGAGAAGGCAAAATTTTAATGGGAATTATAGGAGGCTAGTTTTTATAAACTTGCTTCAATTATTAGGGTCGAGTATATAAATCCTTGCAAAGTTCCAGGGGATGTCTTCGGGTATGATCTACTGCTTTGTTCCCTGGAGGTACTTACAGATACCAGATACCATGAATATCTTTAAGTGGGATATTCTCACCTAACAACTATTTAGTAGTCAATAAATCTGTATTAACTAAATTATGGTTCACCTTAAACAACATTTATCAGTTTTATTTATTGCATCGGAAAGTTAAGAGTGTAGCAGCTAATGTAATATAGGTGATATGGTAAAGACGGTATTTTGATAGTAAAGTATACAGCTTTACTGGGCAATAAATACTATCGTATGGTAGATATTTATACAATAGTTGAAGTTGAGAGTAAAGTAAAAATAAATGTACTTCCTCTGTCATCTAGACTTTATGTTCCATTGCAATGCCATCTGAAGTATATATATTTAAAACAACCTTTAAATGTTTCTCAGCCAGAGAAAGATTTTCATGAATGTTGAAGAAGGGATGAGAAGGAGAGAAGCGACATTAATCGTTGTATAAATTACACTGCGCATGTGGAGAGAAGTGTCAGAAGAAATATCAAGGGATGGAGAAAGCTGAGAGATAATATAAACAAAGAGATTCTACCCTTTTTTAAAAATCTCACAAGACCTTAAAGTTTTCTTTAGAAGGTAACTTGAAAAATACATAACAATGACAGTAAAATCTAAGTTCTTTCACTCATCGATATTTATAGTTTGTAGGTACATTTACTGATAATCATCTCTATTTTTTATATTAGAACTTATAGATGCTAATTTTAATAGCATCAGTATATGTGGTATAATTTACCACCTAAAAATTGGAGAAGCTATGTCAAACTACAATAAAACATAGTATAGTATTAACTTTCTGTGAGAACTCTTAGTGATAGCTCAATCATTTTAACATTTCATCATCTATGCCTGGAGCACACTACTCTGAAATAAAGTCTCTTTGAAAAATAGTCTCCTTGAACAATAAAGAGCACTGACTATCATTCTCTATCATAAAGATGGGCACTAGCCATCACTGTTGTAATATTTTTAAACCAGTTACAGAAATATTCTCTGTGATGATCCTGGTTACATTTGTTTTAAAAATCTACATTAAAACCCAAGTCCTGAGACTGTATCCTGATTATATGACCATACTCATCCTATTTTCTGAAGCAGTTTGACCAAACAGTAAGCTCTAGAAGTTTAAAACACCCTGGACCAACAGAAGATTGTTAGTCACTTGTCTGCTTTCTCTGGTTAAGCTTCCATCGAAGAAATGATTACTGTTTCCCTTTTCTTAAAGCCTCATGTTGCCTAATGTATCAAAACAGCAGAGTTTGTGAGAAAACCATAATTAATGACAACGAGACACACGAGTCTAACTCTATACATAACTATTAGCCTAAAGACCTGGCTAAAAAAGATCTTGTAAGAAAAACACAGTTAGTCTTTCCTGAACAAATAAGGCAAAAATGTTTCAAAGGCACACTTAAAGCAGGTATGTATGCCTTCTGGATCTCGCTCTGATGAATGTAATTGTTCTCAATTTGCTTCTACCTCAGAAGGTGCCTACTAGTCCATCTCTATATCAAGTTTGCCTTTATTGTAACAGAGAGATCATAGTCAAGGAAGAATGAGAATTTAATCTTAACGAACTTCTTGCTGAGCTGAGGTGGGGGTAGGGGAGTGAGGAGGTTAGGTGAATGCTGGTTAGCCTTCAGTGTCCTTCCAATGTTCTCAAAGACAGACCAAATGACGGGTTTTGGCATGCAGGGGCCAGCTTGCTCAGGAAATTGTGGCACGAATAAAACAAAGCACATAAAAACACTCTCCATCCAGGAAGCCGAGTTTAACAATTGCCTCATTAACCAGATCCAGGGAAGGACAGGAAAAGAGGGGGAAGCCAATAGCTGATTATTATACAGTTCTAGACAGATGAAGCCCTTCAGCTTCTCCCCAAACAATCCCTGTAGTGTGGATTTGACAAAGTGGCACATTTAAGAGGGAACTCTCGCCATCAATGTGAATCAGGCGCACCCGTATCTGAGGGCCAAATTCAGTCCCTGGAACTTGACTTTATCAGTAGACACAAGACAGAAGACAAGGCAGCTACATCCACAGAGAATTAATTAAGAGCAAAAGCGACATCCGGTGAATGTAATCAATAGCCCGAACACTCATATACATATCAACCACCATTGCTTTCTCTCTATTTCTTTTAAATTATTCATGATAAGATGCTCTTATAACTATCGTTTGAATAGAGATTGATTTGCTAGCTGGCCTAACTGACTTTACATGCTTTCACATTGCCTCATACAAAACGTACCCTCAAAGACCAAACATCCTGGTGCCAGTTCAAGTTTCTGAATGTTGAAATCTTTTCGGGTAGAATTTTGTCATGGCTAATTTATTAGTTTGGCTTTCTCCCTGCACATTTCTCATGTTTCATATGGAGGGACAGTCACATAAACCTGACCTCAGAATTGCCAGAGTCCACACCCAAATTTATCTTAATTGGCTAATTTCATTCTATCTCTTTTAAAAATTGTCCCTTATGAACATACCATAAATCCCCTCACTAATTATTACAGTGTAGTTTGCAAACACAAAATACTGATTAAGTACAACCTTTCCAGCAATAACATTTGTTTCTTATACCTATCTCCACCCCTCCTCCTCCCAACACACATCCGAAACAAAGTGTAGTTTCCTTTTTTGAAACCAATGAAAACAATCATATAACTTTTATGTTGCTTTCATTCCTGCTGGGCAATAATACAAGTCTCATTACCTTCATTTTTCAAAAGCTTACCAGAGACATCATTTTTCAAGATCAGGTTCTTGGTTAAGTCCTTCAGAAAAGATTCGGATTTCTTCTTGAATCTGTATCTGTGCTTTGTACAAATCTCCCCTGAGCAGCACTGAGACCAGAGTAATTTGTAAGTCATAGCCTTTGCCTCTGGCTCCACTCAAGCCCCAGTAATTCAACAGCAGCCTTTATTGCTTAGGGAAAATAGGAAATTCTGCCTCCTAGACATAAACATGTGAATTCTCTATGTCCAGGACCAAAAGGGTGAAAAGGGCAGATTTTACCAACATTTCCGTAAGAATGAAAGTCTCACTTTTAAACACACGTGGATTATCTATATGTGCAATGCTTTGCTCAAGAATCACATTTTAGGGGTCTACGTGTGAACAATTTGTGGTTGCCATTGGGTCTAATTTTACAGAGCTTACTTATATCGCACTCCCTTTGCAACAGGTGAGAGTGTGACTTGAGTAATCGCCATAAAGTCAGAGCCCAGGTTTCCCTCTGATCGTAATTGCTTTTATAAATAGATGTGTTTACAAAGTTAGCACCAATACAACCTCAGGATAATCTAAAATATAATGATGCCATAATAAATGAAACATTGAAATGGAAAAAAAGGGGTTTGCTGGGAAGAGGTTGATGTCTTCTTACTCAAAAACTAGTAGGCAGGCATAATTTAAAAAAATAATGAGAAAATGTAGAATTATTACTGACACAGTGAGAGTGTATATTTTAGTGGCCAAAAAAAGTTGATGAGATATAGAAGCATATGTTACCCATATTTTAGGCCCACTGGAAACAGCTAGTGTTCAACCAGTTTGGTTTTTATATGGCCTTAAAAATATATATGTCAACTATGATTAATTACTCTAAAATAGAAAAAAAATTACCTGATTGTTGACCAAAAATATGAAATGGAGGAAAACAAAACAAAACAAACATACCATGTTCACAAACAAAACAAAATAATTCTCTCAGGGACATCAGGGAAGGTGGAATACTATAACAACACATGTTATATTGTTATACTATTCCACCCACCTTAATGAGGAACCCTTGGGCGTTGCTACTCCATAGCCTTTCGAATCCAGATTTCCTCCCACTTTCATCGTGTCACACGGCTTTCGCTGCTCAATGTATTCATTCATAGTGGACTCCAGGAGAAAGGCAAATTTGCCCTTGGACTTGCGGACGCGAGCTACTCCCTCAGCTGTAGTCCTAGTGAACACTGACGGCTCTGCTGATCGCATGTAGGTCCACATCTTTTCATACACTGCTATTTTTGATCTCTGGAGGAAATGAAAATAAAATTAAATGCAGGAAAGACGGGAACAACATGTTATTATTGATAGAACTAAGACAAGGATAAAATCTTTTAGTACATTTCCGTTGTCCTCTAACTCCAGTTTGGCATAATAATGTTATTATTTTATAATTAGAAAATAGCCCTTTATAATTTTTTAAGGAAATCACTGAAATGGCATTTAAAAGTGATATTTGAAGAAGGTGATACCTCTTGTCATAATAATTATCCTACTTCACTGCTTAAAGAACAAGTTATTATTTCTAAATTCAGAAAGCCATAAGTAGAGTTGAACATTTAAAATCATGTCTTATATCACATTCATGGAAATTTGAAAAGGACCAGGTAAGATTTAATTTTAGCTTTGCAAAATAACTTTTGATACTGTACTCAAATTATAACATATAAAACTTCTTGTATTGCTTATCTTTCTTCATGCCTCATAGTTCTAATAAAAACCATTCTAATAAGATGTTTACAAAAAGTGAAGAGTCTATATTAAGTCAATAGTTGAGCACAAGAGAAGAAATCACTGTAGTTTATAAACCAAATATCCATAACACAAGAATCAAACTCTAGGTCTACCAAAATATTTTTTGACTTTTCTAACAAAACCTCCAAATAGAAAATACATTAAACTTTAAAGAGAAGTTATTCCTGTTTTCCCACTTTATATTTTGGAAGAGTTTGTAATTCTGACTCCCTGATTCTAGCCAAAAAACTTGTTTATTTTTGTCCATTTGGGCTCTATCTATATTACTATCGGTACTTATTTTACCCAGATCTGTTTGCTGTTCTCTGCATTCCTTTAGAATTTTTTCATTCACATAGACATTTTAAACATGAAAATATATACAAATGAGCTCAAATGTCCCCAAAGAATATATCTGATAAGATAGAAAAGGCTGATTCCTATTGATATTTGATAATACAATGTCATACACACAGACTTTTATCTGGTGCAATTGCATTTGTTCAATAACAAGACACTGAAATTTTGCATCTGGATCTAAATAAAAAGTAATGAGGACTTCATTCAGACTTAAATCTATGCATGAGGCCAAATCCTGATTAGAAGGTATATTTATTTACATTGGCTTTCTTTTGTTTACCAGAATATAGAATTCAGCAAGAAAGCAAATCTTCAAACACCAAGTGTCCTGAATAACAAACTGCAGAATACATGGTTTAGGGCAAAAGCAAATCATTCAAGTGGACAGAGAGAGAAGCTAATAAAAACTGTATTCATAATTTTGAATAAAGGTTTTATAAAATGAAAATTAAGTCAATAAACCTGTATAATAAGCCACATACAATAAGAGATGTGCTTACTTGAACATTCCCCCATCCAAAAAAGCCAGATAATTTATATTTCTATATAGTCAAATGGTGATAAATATTAAGATGGGATATAGGCATCCCATAGTGTTCTATGAAATGTTTTATGTTATTAACAATTGAAAAAATATCTCATGATATAGAGACTGTGGTGGGGATGTGTTTAAGAAATGACGGGTTGCCTCTGGCTACAGAAATCCTCCCATTAGGAAGTTCCATGTCACCACTATAATTCAGTTGTGAAGATTCTATGCGCTTCCAGAATGGAGGAGTGTCTGGATTCAGAATGGGATCTGCCAAGGAGGCTGTGTTTGCAGGCCTCATTCATTCCAGCTTTATAATAATTGAGCTGTCTCCCAGAGAACTAAGTCTTTCATTGTACAAGTTTTATTCTCTGAAAATTATGAACTCTGAGTCACTTGATACAGGTTGTCCTTAAATATCTATTTTGATCATTTCAATTTAGGGAAGCATTGCTACATATCCTTAAACATATAATGACTTAAAAAAATATATTGATAGCCCTGGCTGGTGTGACTCAGTGGACTGAGTGCTGGCCTGCAAACCAAAAGGTCGCCGGTTCCATTCCCAGTCAGGGCACACGCCTGGGTTGCAGGCCAGGTCCCCAGTGGGAAGCGCACAAGAGGCAACCACACGTTGATCTTTCTCTCCCTCTTTTTCTCCCTCCCTTCTCCTCTCTCTAAGAATAAATAAATAAAATCTTTAAAAAATAATTGATAATTTGAGAGTTTCACCCAAAATGATATAGAGTTCCACATATATTGTATACTTCACATTATATACTATGTTGAAAACAAACAAACAAAAAAGAGATCAATTTGGGTGTTATTTTAACTGAAATATGTTTTAAAAATATTTTTTGAAGCCATGCTAGTTACTTGATAATTAGTTACTATTCAGTATCTTACTAAAGGAACAGGGAATAGATAAATGAAACTAACATAGCAAAATGGAAAAAGAGTATTTTTAGAGCCTGGTAATTATGAAGATAATTTAATTATAGAATGAAACACAACATTAAAGCAAATAATTAGGGCACTGATATTTTTTAGAAGTCCATTTCTATAATATTAATGTGAGGAATACTATTGCTGCATTTATTTAAATATATTGAATTGTATATACCTTAAGTTCAAAAGAGGTTGAATTAATTACCCCAAAATCTGGAAGAGGAATCCATAGTGTGGTTATGCTAAACTTAGCAGGCCTTAGGTATTATAGAAATGGGAAAAAACAGATTCCCAGTGGAAAATAAAGGAAAGATGAAAGCAATTTTTTTTCAGAAAAACATTTACATGATTTGTTGATATATTAATATTTAGAAATTTTGATTTGAAGGCATGGCATAGATAAGATCTCATTCACACGGTAAAGTGTAGGGCTGGAAATAATATCCCTTTACCTTATCTGCAGCTACAAGAGGGCATTTGCTAACGACTGAGGACAAGCAAATCTTTATAAATTTGACAAGACAGGATGAAATAAGGACTTTTCTGCAGAACCAGCAAGCTTATAAATATAGTGATAACGGAACTTTAAAGTCCCTGAAAACTTCAGCTCTGTTATTTATTTAAAGATCGGGTTTGGAGAGTGAATATACTCAAGGTAATAAGCAATCTTAATATAAAAGTCATTTTTTTTGAAATTAGAAAATTAATCTCAGATTTATTTCCTTCATCTTTATTGCATGGGAAACTTTCTGATATAAAGCACAATTTCATTAGTTAAAACAAGCTTTATAAATGTACTGTCTTTTTAATTTCTCCTAAGTTAAGCATTCTTCTATTTCTGCTTTGAATAGAAAATATGTAAAAATGTCAATTATAGTAAATCTTTATGTTGTTATCAGGTGAATTATTTCCTGTTTCTAGTAACTTATGCAGCAAGACCGAGTAAGGGCTCTCCAATGCACTATTTGATAATATTATAATCCCTGAGATAGTAATCTACCTCATTTATGCATTCATAATTTTACTGATGACTGAAATAGGCACAGAATAAAATTTACACTGAAATGAAAATCAGTGTATTCAGATAAAGTGCAAAATAATATCAAAACACTTAAACAGCAAGACTGCCATTATCCGACAAGTACAGACTTTCTTTAAATACCTCTCTGTTCATACTTAACTAAGATGCACTGAATGCACTGAACATGATCCTATCAAGTTTCATAATGAAACAAAACCAAGGCAACAGTTGAGTTCAGATGAATTTTCCCCCATGGCCTAATTCTTTTCGCAGTTGGTTATAACTACGACATTTTCTGAAGTGCAGAGTACAGGTCGCTGCCTGAGGCAGTTGAGTGGGGCTGATAGATGTACCATTGCTGTGTTCCTATGAGGAAACATTTTGACAAGTACAAAAATACCCTTCACATTCTGTTTCCTTAACCTGTTAGACAAATGGTTTATTTAAACGAGGTCATCTTCTATGGAAAAGGGAGAGCGCAGGGAATAAAATGAATGAGATTTTTATCAGAGCTCAAATTTATGCATTCTGAAAGTATGCTGCAAGGGAAAATTATTTTCTTGTCCCATTAAGGTTCAGGCTGTGCTGTGACAATAAATACCTAAACATATAAAACTCTTTCAATTTAAAAAGCGAAGTTGGGTGGGAGAGAAATGTCACAGGGCCTGGTGAACGCACAGCTCGTATGAAAGGTTGTATGAATCTAGGAAGCAACGATCCTTATCAGGACATTCTCACCAGGTTTTAGAGCTTGAGCAGTTTTTTAAAGCTCTATAAAAATTAGAAATCAATATTTTCATTGTGTTTGATTCCAAAGAGCTTTACAGTGAGTTATTTTTGAAATATTTTCAAGACTGAATAATGAATCTGCAAATATATGTTTTATTTACATGAATATTAGTCATTGTTTTATCAGTAAAATGCACGTTATAGATAAACTTGTATTCTGTTTTGATGAGTACAGAGGATGGTTTCTAGGTAAAGTTAATAAATTTTACCTACCTACTTTGGGTGGAAGCAGTTATAAACTTATAGATTTCCAGCATGGTACTGAGATTATGCTAAAAGGTGTTAGAACGACATGTTTCCATTATTAAGCTTTACAGACTGGGATGCACTAGGGTAAGTTAAACAATTTTGCTTAATTATGTTTATTCACAGGATATTGTTAATTAAATTTATAGCCATGGCTATGATTTACAGTTTTAGAAAAATCTACAACTCCTTTGTAATTAACTTATACATTTTATGTTTTCTCTACTAGCCACCCTCCACATTGTTGACAAGGACATTGTTCACTGTCTCATGTCTCTTTAAAACAATGCTCAGTGATGGTTTTGACTGAGTTTTTGAGTGATTTGTTTTGATTCAAATTTATGTAACATCTGTAATATATAAGGATAATATGATCAAATAATTTTTAAAAGAAAATTATCTTACTGAAATTTTAGTACACAAAAGTTAAGGTTTGCTTAAGGAGTGGAACATTTTGTTGTATTCAATTCCTAAGATGAGTGAGAAAAATGATAAATATATGCACTTAAAATGAAAGTGTAAAAGGATCAAGATGGTGGCGGAGTGAATGGAAGTTACACTGACCTCCTCCTAGGACCAATCTGGAATTAGAACTAAATCGTGGAGAAATCACCCGGAGCAAATGACTGAAGAGTAGCGAGAGAGAAGCCTTAAAACCTTGGATGGACAGAAGAATCAGTTCGGCACAACCCGACTGGTAAGGAGTGTGGCGGAGATGCAAGAAGGCTGGCTGGGCACCCTCAGGTGGCAGCGCCAGAAGGATATTTAAGCAGCCAGTTGGATCCCCCTGAGAAGAGCGGAGCCTAAACCATAGCGGGGATCCTCAACCGACAGCATCATTGCCCAAAAAGTACACAGATAACAGCCAGCTGCGAAAAGCGGCAGAATTGCCCTATGCCAGAGACGGGCAGCTGAAGACTGAAAACACTGTTCAAAGGGCCAATGCATAAATTTTCTTCTGCAGCCACTTACCCCGGGCTTCAGCAAAGGCAGAGGCAGAGTGGGCTAGAGACACCTGAGAAGAGACTGGGGATGGAGGATCTGGGCAGAGAACCGAGAGTGTAGCCACCAGATCCTGGTGCTGAGTCATCCCCCATGCAGCAGCCCTAGAGCTCACACAGACCACTCCGCTCTGAGCAGCAGCCTGAGGGAAACATTAGCCCCAACCCCAGAAGGGATTCTGCCCCGCCCTATGGTGTTAAATCCTGACAGCTGAGCACAGAGTGACTAGATTAACAACTGAAGGAGACAGCCACAGACAGTAGATCCTGGGAAGTCTCAGACAGTCTTTCTAAGGTCAAATGGAGTCAACATCTGACATCACCAGAGGTGATGATCCAGAAAGAAAAAACAGTGGTAAATACTAGAGGCTACCGAGATGAAATCCACTATGGTCTTCTCCATGATTTGCAATATCTTCTTTACTACATAGATTTTTAACATCACTTTTTGTCCATCAAGTTGGTGCATATTAAGTCACTAGATTTTATACTATTGTTTATTTCTCTCCTTTCTTATAATAGTCTTAATCTCTTTACAGCATATTAATACTGGTTCATTTGCTATTGTTAGTAGGATTACAGGGGGGAATTATTTCTGTGGTAGTAGTTTTGTTTCCTGGGCTCTGTGGTTTTGCTCAGGCAGACAAATAATAAGACAAAGAAACAACCCCAAACCAAAAGGAAAGGAGGAATCCTCAGAAAGACTACTAAATGACATAGAGGCAAGTAAACTATCAGATATCGAGATCAAAACAATGGTTAAAAGGAGGCTCAATGAACTCAATGAGCTCAGTGAGAATTATAAAAAACTACAGGGAAACTATGAGGAACTTACTGCAAAATATATCAGCATGAAAAAGGACACAGAAACTATCAATAAGGACCAAGAAAAAATTAAGATTACAATTTCTGAATTAAAGAACACAGTTAAAGGGATCAAAAGCAAAAGCAGGCTAGATGAAGCAGTGTATCAAATCAGTGAGCTGGAGGTCATGGTAGAAAAAAACTCCCAGAAAGAGCAAGAAAATGAAAAAGCCTCTGAAAGAACAAAGAGGTATTAAGGGAAATGCAGGGCAATCTGAAATGTAATAATATCTGCCTAATAGGAATACAGAAGGAGAAGAAGAGGAGCAAGGGATAGAAAACCTGTTTGAGAAAGTAATGATGGAAAACTTCCCTAATTGGAGGAGAGAAAAAGTCACACAAGTCCAGGGAGCACAGAGGGTCCCATTCAAGAGGAACCCAAAGAGACCCACTCCAAGACAGATCATAATTAAAATGGCAGATGTCAAGGACAAAGAGAATCTTAAAGGCAGCAAGGGAGAAAGAGGAAGTAACATACAAGGGAACCCCAATAAGGCTAGCAGCTGACTTCTCAACAGAAACACTATAAGCCAGGAGGGATGGTAAGAAATATTCTGACTAATGAAAAACAAAGGCCTGTAACCAACACTACTCCACCCTCAAGGCTCTCAACTAAAATGGAAGGCAAAATAAGGAGTTTCTCAGGAAAAAGGAGGCTAAAAAAATATACCTCTACCAAATCAGCATTGTAAGATATGCTAAAGGAACTGCTTTAAGATGGTAAAGAAAAAGTGAGAGAGAGAGAGAGAGGAACACAAGTACAAAGAAAAAAAAAAGTACCTATGAATAATAACCTGCAATATAAATGGATTAAATGCTCCAATTAAAAGACATAGAGTAGCTGAATGGATAAGAAAACAGGACCAGAACATATGCTGCCTACAAGAAACCCACCTCAGAGCAAAAGACCTACACAGACCGAAAGTAAAGAGTTAGAACAAAATATTCCAAGCAATTGGACAGGAAAGAAAAGTTGGGGTAGCAATACTTATATCAGACAAAATAGACTTCAAAACAAAGGCCATAAAAGAGACACAGAAGGACATTTCATAATACTCAAAGGAAGAATCCATCAAGAGGACATAAACATTGTAAATCTATATGCACCTAACGTAGGAGCACCCAAATATATAAGGAAAACCCTGGAGGACTTCAAGAAAGATATAGACAGCAACTCACTTATACTAGGGGTGGGATCAACAATGGGTAGATCATTCAAAAAAATATCAACAAAGATATTGTGGAATTGCATGAAGCATTATATCAAATGGACATAACTGATATGTATAGAACCTTTCATCCCAAAGAAGCAAACTACACATTCTTTTCAAATGCACATGGAATATTTTCAAGGATAGACCACATGATAGGACACAGAACAAGCCTCAACAAATTTAAGAAAATTAAAATCATATCAAGCATTTTCTCAGATCACAAGGGCTTAAAACTAGAAACCAACTTCAAGGAAAAAACTCAAAAACACTCAAACTCATGGAGACTGAACAGCATGGTATGAAACAATGAATGGGTCAATAATGAGATCAAAGAAGAAATCAAAAGGCTCTGGAAACAAATGAAAATGAACATACAACAGTCCAAAACCTATGGGACACGGTGAAGGAAGTCCTGAGAGGAAAGTTCATAGCATTACAGGCCTACCTAAAAAAGACAGAAACATTTCAAATAAACAACCTAACACAACATCTACAAGAACTTGAGAAACAATGATGAACAAAGCCCAGAGAGTGCAGAAGGAAGGAAATAATCAAGATCAGAGCAGAATTGAATGACACAGAGGTGGAAAGAACAATTCAAATGATCAATAAATCCAGGAGCTTGTTCTTCGAAAAGATGAACAAAATTGACAGGTCTTTAAGTAGACTCATCAAGAAAAAAAGGGAGAGGAAACAAATAAATAAAACCA
This sequence comes from Mormoops blainvillei, assembly GCA_004026545.1. NCBI lineage: Eukaryota > Metazoa > Chordata > Mammalia > Chiroptera > Mormoopidae > Mormoops > Mormoops blainvillei. The sequence goes on from PVJD01004254.1 coordinate 109,869, forward strand.
GAAATGAAAAAAGAGAAATTACAACTGATACCACAGAAATACAAAGGATTGTAAGAAATTACTATGAACAACCATATACCAAGAAATTTGAAAATCTGGGTGAAATGGACAAATTTCTAGAAACATATAATCTTCTGAAACTGAATGAAGAAGAAGCAGAAAGCCTGAGCAGACTGATAACAGCTGGTGAAATTGAAGCAGTAATCAAAAAACTCCTGGCACACAAAAGTCCTGGACTGGATGGTTTCACAGGAGAAATTTATAAAACATTTAAGGAGGAGCAAACCCCTGTGCTTCTCGGACTATTCCAGAAGATCCAAGCAGAGGGAAAATTCCCAAACTCTTTTTATGAGGCCAGCATCATCCTAATCTAAAAACAAGATAAAGACACAACAAAGAAAGAAAACTACAGGTCAATATTGCTGATGAACATAGACGTTAAAATCCTCAACAAAATATTGGCAAATTGCATCCTGCAATACATTAAAAAAATCATACAACATGATCAAGATGCATTCCCAGGTATGCAAGGATGGTACAATATTTGCAAATCAATAAATATAATACATCACATAAACAAAAGGAAAGACAAAGATGACATGATCATATCAATAGATGTGGAAAAAGCATTTGATAAGGTACATACCCATTTATCACAAAAACACTGAGAAAAGTGGGAATTAAGGGGAAAAACCTCAACATAATAAAGGCTATATCTGAGAAACCTACATCCAACATTCTACTGAATGGGCAAAAACTAAAAGCTTTCCCACTAAGATTGGGAACAAGACAAGGATGCCTGCTTTCATCACATCTATTCAACATAGTATTGGAAGTCCTAGTCACAGCCATAAGGCAAGAAAAAGATATAAAACATATCCAAATTGGAAAGGAGGAAGTAAAATTGTCATTATTTGCAGATGACATGATAGCGTATTTAGAAAATCCTAAAGACTCCACCAAAAAAAACTACTCGACCTAATAAGTGAATTTGGCAAACCAGCAGGATACAAAGTTAATATCCAGAAATCGAAGGCATTTTGTATACTAACAATGAAATATTAGAATCAGACAACAGGGAAAAATAGGGCATTATGCTAAGTGAAATAAACTGGGCAGTGAAAGGCAGATAACATATGATCTCACCTATAAGTGGAAACTGATCAACAAAATAAACAAGCAAGAAAAATATAACCAGAAACATTGAAATAAAAAATAAACTGACAGTAACCAGAGGGGAGGAAGGCGGGGGATAACAGGGGAAAGGGAGGGGAAGGGTCATCAGGGAACATGCATGAAGGGCCCATCAACAAAGCTAAATGGAGGAAGGATTGATGGTTGGAGGTGTGGATGGGTGGGGCTGTGGAAAGCGGTGGTTGGAAAATGTTGACAAAAAGGAAAAGTGGATGGGGGAGGCTGGGAGTAGTGTGGGAAATTAAGAAGCCAAAGAACTGCTGTGTGCAGCCCAAGGACATGGACTAAGAGGTGTGGGGATGATGGGATGGGGTGCAGGACAGAGGGGACATAGGGGGAGAAATGGGACAATTGCAATAGGATACTCAATAAAATATACAAAAAAAGAGAATGCAAGTCCCATTTTATCCATACCTTTGATCAAGTATTAATATAGTAATATTTGTTAAAATGCAAAAATAAAATGAAATAAAATGAAAGTGTAATCTCTCAAGTACTGTATGTAAACGTGAAACTTTCTTTAAAGGGCTATCATTTTTCCACAAAAGCTTAGGAAATAAGTGAAATATATCTTGTTTTCTTTAAGCAATTGAAAGTAACACAAAATTTCTTCATTATTATCTAGTTATATCTAGATATCTAGATATTATCTAGTTATTATCTGGTTTTATTGTTTAATTCTTAATAACGTCACTCTGCCTCCTTTTTATTTTTTTAGTTCTAAAGTCACAAAATGTACCCTGATCTCTGATCAGACATTACCAAGTGTGTATCTCCAAATTTATGTAGAACCAGAGTAATAGAGATTCATTGATAAAAAGTTCATCCTCATAATGCAACACACAACTATGAAAATAAAAGCAAAACAAAATACCTGCCATCCCTATGGCAAGCCAAAGCAATCATATCCATATGTAAAGTGCAATTATTTCAGCTGGAACAATTTTATCTACCAAACTGAGAAATGAGCACAAAATTTCATACAATGTCTTACAGAGGTGTCCAGAACTTTTGCTTCCAAAAGTTATTAAGAATGAAAATATATTGCATTGAAAGTTATTAAGAATTTCAAATATTAAGAATGCATTGAAATTCATTAAGAATTTTAAATATTAAGAAACTGAAATTTTGAAAATTTTGAAATTCTTAATGAATTTCAATATTTGAAGTATTAAGAAGTTAAGAATGCAAATATATTGCTTTGAAATTCATTGCTACAGAAGAGGTTATAGAATAAGATACCTCATATAGGGAGGAAAACCTCCAATTAAGGTTTTGGGCTTCACAAGTAGGAGGTTAAATGCAGTCTTTTAAAAAAAACCTTGCTTTTATTTTTATGCCGTTGGCCCCAAAGCACACATAAATATACAAACTTGCCAGATGCAGTATCATAGCACTATCAGCAATGGAATCTTTTTGGTGGATAGATTATGTTATAAAGTTGTTTTAATTACCTTTTTGTTGTTACTCTTTCTTAAGGAAGTTCCCTTTTGCAATGCGAATAAATCAGTTAGTATTTGAAAATTAAAGTGATCATAAAATCCACATAGAAGTATTAGTATTAAACATAGCAATTACCACTGTGTTTGCAAACGCTGCAATGGCTAGAGACCATAATATAATTGTTGGCAAAATTGCCTGAATTTCAAAATTATGAACATTTCATTGTTAGTTTTTTCCTTAACTTACTCTGAAGAATTCTTTTGTTGACCCTGAATCCAATGTTCCATAGGCAATTTCTGTTTGTTTGGCCAGGTCTTCCGCACTTTCTATGGGGGAGACCATTCGCTCAACGGTCAGGAAAGCAGCAAGGTTGGCAGTATAAGATGAGATGATGATGAGCGTAAAGAACCACCAAACACCTCCAACAATTCGACCTGAGAGGGATCTAAACATGGATAAGATAATGCACATTTTCCTTTCTCTAACCGACATAGAGAAAGAAAAAAATACCATCAGTTCACCACATATGCTGAAAAATAACATTTGCAATATTTTATTTTCTGATAATTTAATCGACAGTGATTCTAGTATTGCTGTGTATGCTGATGTTGCTTATGCTTTATAAAATGTATAAATGCCACTGAAAATATGAAAACCTTTTTCTTTTTATTGTTTAATTTGTAGAAATGTGGAACTCAATGTCTTTCCTATAGGAACTTGATGTCTCTTCCTACAGAAGAGGAATATTTACTTACATTCATTGGTACCCTCCCTTCTTAATAGTTAATATCTCTGATATTAGAATGAAGCCTACAGTTGAGAAGAAACAGTATCACAGCTTAACTGGCAGCATTGTTTTTCTCTTGGTGGTACATAAAATAGCAATACACCTTAAGGGTGGGTGAGGTCTTAGATTTGATACAATTTGGTAGATGCCTTTCCGTATTTATCTTAAGTCAGAGCTCTGCCAGGATGGATGGGACATAGCCCAGGTGGGGCTGGACCAGGTGAGGATTGAGTATTGTTCTCAGAGTGATTGGAGTTGAGGATTGGTTGATAACCCATTTCTTATAGGAGTGAAAGATGAGTTATGTCCTAAAGAATCTTTACATACTGTTATAAAAATGTTCTCTCTGTCACTGCCAACATAAGACCAAAACATGTGCCTTGTCAATGGGTAGCAACACCATTAAAAACTGACACTAAATCTCAAAAAAAAAAATCCCAAAATGTTTTCTTCTGACCCTTTCTTTGGCTATCAGGGATGTGTGGATAAATGCAATTGCAGAGAAAAAGTGAGATGGAATGAATGAAAACTTCAGGGCATAGCCATAATTGTTCTCACTCATTGGGACCATCCAAGCTTTTTAAATTCCTATGACAAATTGTATTTAAACATGTTTTTAAACATACGGGCAAATTTCGTGTTTTCCATGGTATTTCTAGCTTTAAAATGCTCTCGTTTTAACCATTATCAGGTAAGTGGTCCCTTGGTTTTAACTTAGTATTTCCTTAAGTCTGGTTTTAAAAACCATTACTTAATTTGCTTTGATTTCTTTTCAGTTCATAAATTGAGAATTATTGATTTATTTCCATGTTGGAATTTAAGCACAATTATAGTTTCTCTGGGTCTTAACAAACACAAACTCTACTGTGGCTAAATTGTTTCTTTATGAGAATGCATATGTTTCTTTAAAAAAAACCTCATATATTTCAATGCTAAGAAAAGTTGCTTTTTAGATTTAACTCTCAGTTCTCCTCTTTTCAACTGCTTTTTCTATGGGCAAAATTGATATGGTTTTCTGCAATAAGAGGTTGGCTACATTTTTGGCAAACGTGAAGTGTCTCAGTGGCATCCAAAGAAAGCGAGCTATGACTCCCCAGAGAGTGAGAATAAGCTCTATAAAACTAATAGAGCATTTGCGTTGCTGACTTGTTGCCTACTGCTTAGTTTATCATGCAGTCTTACACAGAACAATGTCTGCCGGCACCTACTAGACTGACTCAGTTATTAGATCATGCCACGGCAGAAATCTCCCTTAAGACACATGGGATGTTAATCAAATTCAAAATTAATTTTTAATAATTGAGAATAGCAACAATAACAAAAACAATTGATTTTGAAAAGCTGATACAATGAAAATGAATCTTGCTTTTACAGTTTAGATTTTAGTTTCCATCTGTTAAACCATTGAAGAAAATATTAATACTAAGTAATTTTTGAGAGTTCTGATGAATTGCATATGTTAATTTTCCACTGGGATGTGTCCATATTTTATGCTAAGCTGGAAAATTTCGCAATGAATGTACTTAGATTAATTCGAGAATTGCAACTTTTTTCTGTGTTTGAAGTAATGCTCTGCTTCCCGGATGGTGGGGGGACATGTAGAGACATGTCCTGCATGACACTCAGAATTACTGGGGAACTGGTGAGGAACTGTTGAAACTAACCTGGGTGAAATGTCACATCCTTGCTGCATAAAAGCACCCAGGGAAAACCAGAGGCTGTTAAAGATGCCAAACTCGTTGGGAGGTTGGTCGCTGGGTCCTTCCTTTCCATCCTCTGGTTCTTCTGTGTGCCACTCATATGGACTAAACCTACTAACTAGGAACAAGACCACGCTGACACCAATGTAGGCAAAGACTATGCACATCCAGATCTCATAGGCCAGAGGATCCAAGAAGGAAAACACTCCTGGTTTAGATTTCTGAGGCTTTTTGATCATGATAGATATGCCCAAACTCATGAAGGGCTTAGAGAAGTCAATGACCTCCTCTCGGACCAAAGTGATTGTCAGAGGGGCAATAGCAATCTCTGCTTTCTATAAGAGAAAAGACACATGAAAACACACAAGTTAATGGATTTCATGAAGAAATTAGCACTGGATCGATCCACTCAAAGCTAACCAGTTACACATGAATTCTACAATTTCTTTCCCGAATGCCAACAGTGAGTAAGGCCAGTGGTAAATACATTTGTTTTTGTAAGATAATATATCACTTGAATTGCACAAATTATTTATATTGGTCCTAACAATTAGATAAGAGAAAGAGAAATGGAGAAACCATAGACATAAGCAAAAATAACTTTAACTTAAATAACTGTATTAGTCTTTAAGGATCTAGGACAGCAAGAGGAAGAGACTTAATAGCTTTTCCATATGGCTGAATTTCTGAAGTTCTTGGCCAGGAATGTCATGTTGCAGCCTTTTCTGTTTCATTTGAAATGTTGCCACTGATTCAGTACTTGGCCATCCCTTAACATTATGCATTGCAAGTTTCAAACAGTCCTTTCAATTTTATCCCTTTCCAGTTATGAGAAAAATTATCATAAAATCTGTTTTGTAAACTAGAAAAAATCCATTGTTTGATAACATTTTCCAATTAAGTGCACACACAAAAATCTGGAAATTGGTACTTGTTTCTTCCCATTCACATACTTTGATTTTTCACTTAGTTTCTAAAAAAGGTATTGCGAAACAGTGGATTCAATTCTCAGTGTTATGATCATAAGACACCAGCTTCCAATTTTGTTTTATAATTTTAGCTATATTTCTGGGCCTGTTTCCATATCTCTGAAATGAGAACACTTTCTTCTTTGATCTCATTGTATTATTGTGATTGTCTATTAAAAAACCTTAATAAAATAAAGATGAACATTTATTGAGGGAGTATGTGTCTGACACTAATGTAAATATTTTAAATAGCTTCCAATATAACCCTCATAACAATCTTTTTTATTAGACATTAATCTAAATGTTTTAAATACCATATTTTGTCATGTATAATGCATACTTTTTTGCCCAAATTTTTGAAGGAAAAATAAGGATGAGTCTTTTACATGAGTAGTTCTAATTTCTATATTTATATAAATGTTTTTAATTCTTTTATTTTTGCTTATGCATTTAAAAGTGTAACTCTAGAGAGCAATAATATCTGTATGCAAAACAATACCCTGGAATATGATAATTGGTTTTGTTTCTAAATACAAGTAAATAAGAAATTGAATTAAAAAATTGAAGTGCAAGATTTTTTTCCTGAAAATTTAGGCTAAAAACCTGGGTGCACATTATACATGGGAGCGCATCGTACACCGCAAAATACGGTAGCTTCCAATTTAACCTCATAACAATCTTATGTTTATCATTGTTTTATAGATGCTGAAACCAAGACTCCAGGGAGCTTCCCCATCATGGCTGCTCTGTGATCTGATCTTGTGCTTCTTCCATTAAATCATGCCATCTCTAAAATCAAATGAAATAAAGTGTGGCGAAACAAACTGTAAGCTGTTACAAGATATAAAAATGAAAATAATGGTTTGAAAGTATTTGGCATTAAAATGGAATCTGAAACATACCCGGACCCACATGTTCTTACATAGACGCTGCCTCTCACATTCACTCCTGTATATCCTCAGGCCCCTGGTTCGGTGAGATGGCAGCAGTTTGATAGAAAAGCAGCTGGAGGGTTAGTCTGGGCACTGCTCTCAGGCCATCGTGCTGTCCACTGGGTGACTGAGAATTAACTGTACATGCCTTCAAGTGGGAGTAAGTTCCCATCATAAACACCCACAAATGTAAAAGCCAGAATCCCTGCTGGAAGGTTATTAAATATTTTCCTAATTGTTATTTTACACAAGTGATATATGAACTAGATATAGAAACATTAGTATATAAAACAGAACCAGAAAATTAAGAAAAGTATCTCCATTCCCTTCATCTACTCTTATTTTTTCTTTATATATGTCTTTAGACATTGTTTTATATTTTTCTTATTCTAAAATGGGATAATGCGGAACATTATATTTTTATAATTCTTTTGCTCTTCTTAAGAGAATGTGATTAACTCATTTTCATTTCAAAATACATATTAAAATTAGTTATAATGATTGCAAATATCTTATGTGAAAGTACCATAATTTACTCAATCAATTTATTATTTGGGGGAATATTTGCATTGTTCCCAGTTGTATACAATTTATAACACTAATGATGTGAACATCTTTGAAGATAAATCCTTTTGTATATCTTAATTATTTAAGATAAATTTCTAGAAACGGGGTTGCTGGTCTAAATGGTAACAACCTTTTTAATGCTCATAATATGTTTCCCCAACTTTTCTCCAAAAACGTTGTGCAAAATTTCTACTTTCACCAGCACTGTGTGAATGCCCCTGCCGCTTTAAACCTCGGACACCCCCAGTCTATCTTTATTCTTATTTATCTTCACCAGTTTGCTACATGGCAAATTAGATCACACTGTACCCATTTGAATTTGTTTTTTTTAAACAAATAGCCACTTTTGCTTTTATGTATTACCTGTCATAATCTGCCCCTACATCACATATAGGGTACTCATTTTTTTTTACCCACTAATCTGTAAGTACTTTCAACTCTTTGCAAAATATTCTCTTATTTTACATATATGTTACAAATATTTTCCCTATTTATTAATTGTTTTGTTTCTGTAACTTAGATCAGCGATTTTTAACCTTTTTCATTTGATGGTACACAGAAACTAATTACTAAAATTCTGTGGCATCCCCAAAATATATTTTTTACAGATCTGACAAAAATAGGTATAATTTTGATTCATTCACACTGGATGGTTATTATTGTGTTGGTTCTTGTTGGTTTTTTTTTTTGTTTTGATAATCTAAGGGAAAAAGGGGGAAAAGAGGTCAGTGCCTCTTGCCTCACATCCTTGTGCTGCAGGACACCAGTTGAAAACCGGTTCCTTAGTTCATGGTATTTTATTGCAATATGTATGTTTTAAATTTTATTGGAGGCATATAAAATTATCTTTTTCTGTTTTCAACTTTTGTTTTCATGCTTAGAAAAACACCTCATATCATGTGATCAACCTCAATCATATATATATTAATTTTTATTTTTTAAATCATATATATTTTAGTCTAGCACCTATAACTGTAATTTCTCTGTTACTTATTTGGTATATTGCATGATGATGAGTTACAAAATTGTTAATTTTCCCAGTAGTTGTTCAGCTATCCCAACAGAAATAAGTGAATAATGCATCCTTTTATTGATTTGAAATGTCACTTTTTACATACTACATTGATCTGTATAGTATCTATATTTAAAAAATTTTTATTTATATTATCCAAGTTACCACTAATGAGGGTAAAAACTTGAAAAGGAAAGAAACATGGAGAGAAATAAAAGAGTCTCTAGCATTAAAAAAAAAGCAAAAAACAAAAAAACTACATGCAAAGGAAGACAAACATGGGGTTAAGTGGTGATAGTAATGTTCGATGAGGACACTTCCAAAGTCTCAGATTTGAGTTTTGAAAAAGGCCAGTGAACAGAGGAGATACATCTGGGCTTTCTCTGCTAACATTGGGTGTGTTCTGTGTGCCTTGTTGCATTACCTGTCAGTGACTCCCAAAATTAACCATAAAAATATCTCGTGCAAGAGCTTGGTAATTGAATTTTGAGGATCTCTGGAGTGAGATTCATGAACCAGCATTTTAACACATACCACAGGAAATTCTGGTGCTGGTAGGTTATAGAACATACTTTGAGACATATCCGCTTGGACTGAAATACACACGATTGGCAGGGACCAAGAGAAGGTCCCGGAGCAGCGCACCACACAGATCATAGAATGGACTGGAGCAGGTGTGATAGGCAGAAAGGACCTGAGAGCGTAAGGGAGGTCTGAGCTTCTGAGTCACCAAATGGTGGTATGCTGAGATCGTAGGTGTTTCACAGACAACTATTCCTAACAATTACAGTAATAAAGTTTGCAGGGAATAAAATAAAACAAAATACTGAATTCAAAGTTAGTCATTTTGTTGTCCAACAGGCTTTGGTGGGTGGAAGAGAATGGATGGGGTTTCACCTAGAGCCTGGGAAACTAGACATTTGTGTTATCAGTAGGACAGAAAAAGAAAGACGAGGAGCAAATACCGACTTTGCAGACACCAGAATGGAAACTAACAAATCTGCAAAAAGTGTAGGAGACATGGAAAATGATTTCTTTTGGGAAAAAGGTGAACAACTGAAGTGGCAGAGATGGAGATATTTAAATACCCTCAGAATGGCTGATGAATGAATGTAGCATTAATAACCACTATGTTTTATTGTTTATCTCTGAGAACTGCCTAACTTCAGACTTTTGATTAATGTGACACGTGTACTACAGATAAATTTTGTTTTTCATTGTGTTATTCTCTTCATATCACTTGTTTTCATTATATTCCCCTAATGGAACATGGTCAGACCCTTGCAAAAGGGTGAGCCTGGGGTGCCCGAATGGCAGGGAATGCAGAGGAGACGTATGTAACGAATGCCTCAGAGAGTAACTCAGGTTAGTTTTCCTGTGTGTAGCTAATTGGCAATCTAATATTGAGATGAAATACTCATGTTTTTTCTGAAGGCAATAAATTACAGTAGTTCTAACAACTTGGATAATGTTCACATTTCAAATCAGCTTATTGTATCAAAAGTTTAAAATATTACCAAGGAATACAAGCTTTAGGAACCCTTTTCCTTCGGAACTTAAAGCCCTATATCAAATTGATCATGAGTCCTGTGGTAAAATACTTTTTGATTTTTTTACAACTTCCTTCCCCCGCCTCGTTTAAGGCACCTAACTACTCAGCAGTTCTTTCAAATAAATACAAAACTGATTACTCTTTAATGCTAAAGCTTCCTCTTGCTGCTGAGATTATAGCTACTGTGCTGGACAGTGTAGAAAATGTTCATTGCTTCGTGGTCTAAAAAGCAGGTTGTGGAATCAGGAAACTATTGAATTGCAGGCTGGCTTGGAAAGGAAGCCTCTGTGTAAGGCTGCATTTATGTTCTAAATTGTTCTCCCTTTATTCTCTTCTGGGGAAGGATGACTTCCACATAATTTTTCACTTCAAAGGGGCCTTGTGAGTATTAATCAGACAGACTATGCTTTGAAGGTGACATTTGTGAAATATGAATTGGCTTATAGGAAATTTCAAAATAAATTTCGAGTGTATGTGACTTTTATTTACTATTACTCAATGAAAAAAAACTTACTATTCTAGGCTGGGTTCCTGGGCTTTGGAAATATCACACTATCATAGCATTTGATAACTGCTGGTTTGATTTAGATGCTTTGCAGTGGTAGCTAGAGACTGATCTTGTTCTGATTCAGGAAAGAACGTCTACATTGAATTTGCCCTTGGTCATGAATGTGTACACTCAATATCTACTGCCCATAAAAGGTAGGGTATGACATACTTTCATGTGAGGTCCACTTTGGAATAAATTCTAGCTTTTGTGTTGCTAGGTATGAAAAAATGATGGCATTGCATAAAGCTTAAATTTACTATGTTCAGCAGAATTGTAAGAATCTCACATTATTGGTGAATATTTTATAGATGCTAATGTAGTTTAGTAACCATTTTGCCAACTACTTAAAAGATATTTACCAGTAATTACAACCAACAGGGTTAGAAATAACTAGCTAAAATAAGGTCCAACTTTATGCTATTGAAGGAAATCTGTTCCTACAATGATCAAATAGATTTCTAATGGATTTGTTTGGTAGTTCTCCAAACAACATATCTAGGAGATAGAAGAATCAAACTTAAAAAGAATAATCATCACAGATACTGAAGTTAGTGTTTTTTTAAAATAAGATATCGTATTCTAAATTTTTATATATCTTTTCTGATTTTGAAGTTATTGGGTGTTTGGAATTGCATTATTAATGAAATAAACAGTTGAACATTCTATATGTCTCTTTGAATGAAACTGCAAATAAAAAAAAACAGTAATAGATGTTTAAAAATTGATATGTGCCCAAGTTAAAAAAAAGTTTCAGGTTTATGAAAGTAAATTCTTCAATAAATTGATTTGCTTACCCCATAAACAAGTTCTCCTACCATCCCATTCCAGATTTTTGTGTCTGCATCCCTTGCTCCATATTTTCCATCAGGGACAATGGCAATTTTATACTTGATACCAATATGTTTTGCAATTTCAGATGCCAAATCTACACAGTATCCTTCATACTTGTCATTTCCTTCAAACATTTCGTGATTTTTCTTGTACATAACATATGGGGATTCCTATAATGAGAGAAGTAGAACTGTAAAGGAGAAATTATAAAACATTCGAAAATATGTAACTTTCCAGTTTTGGAACTTGACAAAAATATTCTATTTAGTACTGTGTACACATTGATTTTGTGTGGCTAGAAATCGGTAGTGAAATAGGTGGATATATAAATAAATACGCTTAGAAGTACATTAAATTGTTTTACACTAGATACTAAATGTTAAGTCTTTAAAATAATTTTCTTTGAGTTATCATTGCATATCTAGCACTGTAACTGTGATAGGACATATAACCATTAATTATCATCTAGAGAAGCATAGTTATCACCGTTAGTAACAAAATCATTGGTCCCAGACTGTCATGTGGAGTTAAAGACTATTTAGTAGTCAACGTCATGTAATAAAACACTAATTTAAGGCCACCTGTCTCCATATTCTACATCTTGTTTAGTCACAGTCATCTGTGACCTCCTCTGGGAAAAGAGCTAGATCATTTTTCTTTGCTCTCTAGCACTTAGCAATAAGTCTTTCTCATAGCAGACCCTGGCAAGTTCAAAGAAGAAATAAATGAATAGTTTAAAAATTGTGTGTACTTATTTGGATTAAATTGGCTTGTCTAAAATTGTCCAATTGTCTAATATTTTAGATTTAATTAGGATTCTGTTCCATGAATTTTTTATTCTGTTACACAACATGTCTCCAATGGAAGCCAATAATTTTCCCTGAATTGTGAATATCACACACATCAAGTGATAGTCCCATTTAGTTTTTGAAGCAAGTAAGCAAGAAAACATGATTAAGAATTATTGTCAAAATCCATATAAAATGAAACTTTACTGGTGGCTAATATTAACTGGACAATTTTCAGTTAAAGCACACACAAACACACACACTCACTCCGCTAACCCAAACTGTTTGAACGCTGTGAACTAAAACACATGTTAGCAAAAACACATTTGATTTTATAAATGGAACCTAAAGCTACCAATGAAAAGATAGCCCGGATGGAAATGCAATTCATAGAGAACTCCTGGTCACACCCAAGAAATTGTAGTTATTTGCAGACAAGAAATCACCACATTTGGCCACAGCATCATGGAAATCATGTTTTTATATTTTACAAAATGGAATAATAGCTTTCATTTAGTAATTTTGATATGAATCCTTTCTTTTATCCCAGCAAATCTATAATTGGGAAGGTTTAACTTTCTCTTGGAACTCTGAATTAGAAGGTAATTTACTTTGCATAACGTAACAGTCTACACTAATTGTTTTTTGAAGAATTTTGTGAATGTAGAAACTACTTAAAAATTTTAATAAGAATGGAAAACACATGACATATGCAATTATGATATTCTCAAAGAGATGCCTTAAAGAACCTTATTGTGGGCAATTGTCCAGGATTGGTCCTTGTATTGTTTTCTTCAATTCTGCCCTAGGCTGACGTGACTGAGTGGCCCAGAAGTCTCTTACTTGCCCTTTACATTGAATTTGATGAATATTTTAACACTGGAAAATTTATATATCTATAAAATTAAAGCAACTAATTGCCTTTTCTTTAGATAGATAAAAGTTATTAGTTATGGAAAACATTCTCTAAATATAATGCTTTAAAGAGTTTATCCATCTATAAAATTAAAGCAACTAATTGTGTCTTCTTTAGATAGATGAAAACCATTGGTTTACAGAAAAGTCTCTAAATATAAAGTTTTATAAATTATAAATATGGTTATGAAAATTGGTGAGTTGTTGCAAAGCACTGTTCATTTCTTAGATATGCTATAAAATATTAATAGTTAAAATGAGCTCATCTTTTAATTGTTCTTTTTTCTTATAACAGCTAATTAAAATATGAAAGAATATGCAGGAAAAAAGCAAGACTCACACATTTGTAAAATGTTTAACATTTTAATTGAAATGGCTATATAGCTAATACCTATAACTATTCATATAACAAACGTAGTAATTTTACAGGTGAAGTATAGCTAAGGTTCACACTTGGTACTAAGGCTGAAGATATATATTAAAGTGTCTGGAAATATTTGAGCACTTATGAATTTTAGCCACCAAATAAATATATATGTATATATATATTGGGTGCATATATATATTTATGTGCAGAAATTTCTCTAGCTAGTATTATTATCTAATTTGCTAAATCCCCTTTACATTATGTTGTGAATTGTTGCTTCATTAAAAGCTGTACTTTTATTATTTACTCAAACATTTATTAAGCACCTACTGTGTGCCAGGCAGTTTGAGTTTGCTGGGAACTAAGGGTTTAAAATAATAAAACATGCCCCTTGTCCTCTTGTGATTAATTAAGGTTAAATTCTTTTTAATAAGAGTAAAGGGGTGAGAGTGGTGGGGAAAAATAATAAAATAGAATAGTGAAACATAATAGCTCTGTGTCAGTTACAGTGCTAAGTTTTTAATTGTGCTTTCATTTACTTTTCACATTGATGTTTTGATGTAGGCATTTCCCATTTCGCAGATGGAACTTAAGGCTCAAGGAGGTTAAGTAAATTGTTCAATTTCACAGAACTAGCAGAAGCCAAAGTTAGCCCTGTATTTTGAAATATCTGAAAATATTTGAAACCATTATTGCATCTGTCAAAATATGTGCAATTATTTGAGCATATGATTTAACAAGAAAAGGGACAAAATTAAAGAAGTGAATTTCTGTTTTTTTAGAGAATAAAATTCTTTATATGAAATCTTGAGTAAACAATGCAGATAAAACCTTTTTGTATCTCCTTGTAGTCTCTGGTATATATGAAGCACTCAATAAATATAAAGATCTGGTCTATCAGGACTTCCTAATGAGGAACATCATGGAAAAGTAATAATATTAAAACTTTGATTCAGATCTTCAAAAAGAAAGTAAACATTAACAAGTGCTAGGTCACTTGTTCTGAAACAGACATATGTATACATAAATTTAAAAAGTATTTAATGTCTTTTTTTTTTCAATTTCCTTTTGACGCCAGGGGCCCGTCGTGTATTTGTTTTCGTGACAAACTCACGACGGCTAGAGGAGCCTTCAGTTTGCTGACGATGTTGATTAGAAATTTAGCTAGGTTTTTTGTACTACCAGGGGCCTGCACAGTTATTGACATTCACGTGAGTGGTGTCTGCAGCACAAGGGAAATAAGAGGCACTCACACAGCGAGCTGGAAAAAAAAAGGAAGGGAAAGGCGAGGTTTTCCTTAAACAAAAGCTCTCACGGTTGCTCAGCTCTGCCCATTTCCTTTGAGTGGGTCTCATTTTCCTTTTCCAAATGAGGAGCAAATCCTCAACACTCTCCCAACCTCCTCTTGCCCCAGCTCCAACCTGACAATTTGTCCACAAGTAGTCCTTCAAATACTGCATAATTGGGGAGATTTAATACAAAGTTTGGGGGCTAATATGGGTGAGGAAAATACCAAATCTTTTCAATATAATAAAAAGTGAGTTCTAGCTAATCGTTACAGGGGTTTGTGGAGCATCTTTGATAAGCAGCCTTATGGAGTCTCAGGAGTTCAGTTGTGAATAAAAATAGAATGAATGATCAGAGAAGTAGAATATAACCTCTTACTTTTAAGAGTATAACCTGCCATGTTTATCATCAACTGCTGTGACCTGTGGGACAATAATGCCTTAGAAGTTTTTTCAATGCATTACTCTGTAGTAATTATGAGTTTATTACTACAATTTCCAAAATGGATGGTGGTCTACATTTGCTCTGCTGTTTCAGAAAAAAATGAAAAAAAAACAATCTCTGTCTAAAGGCGTTATGTTAGGGCTTGCTTTAGAAAACATTAGTGTAAATTAATTAAGATGAATTTCAATTGATGAAGTACCCTTTTCCTACTGAGAAAAAATTTTTGGATTATTTGCATTTAGCAAAAGCAAAACTTGAAATAGGTACTTATTAGAAAACCTTTAAATTTTCTAAATATCACAAATATAATAATTAGAATTACAATTGATAACAATTAATAAAATCAGTAGTGTCAACTGAAGTTATTTGCTATGTGGATATTTACTTTTCTACAAAGACTCTTAGTAGATGTAGAAAATTTATCCCATGTCCAAAATTTTAACAGTGGAAATTAAAAGGTTATTAATAAATTCAGGAAAAAATGAATACATTTAATGGTTGCACCATTTTAACTATATTTAAAATAACTTATTTAAAAACGAATTGAGTTATAATCCTTTTAGAGGAAGGTGTATGCAATATTTGTTATAGAAAAGAAAGTAAATATATCTGTATTTTCTGTATATACAGGGTGGGCAAAGTAGGTTTACAGTTACTCATATTGAAAATTATATAATAATTAATAAATTATAATACAAGAATATAAACCCTATGTTGCACATAGTCATAACTGTAAAACTACTTTTATCCACCATATATATATATATATATGTATATGTATGTGTAGATTGTTGTATTTTGTATATCTATAAGAGTTTACATAGAGGAGATAAAGTGTCAGACATCTCCTAAATATGAAAAGCAGCGTACCTCTAGAAGGATCAAGGATGAGAAATAAAATAGCTTTTAGGTTTGTAAAATAATTCTGATACTGAAGTGAATACATTTGGATTTCTGGAAAATTGTCCTAAAAGATTATTATGTTTATAAGATGATAAGAAATATTTTCTTAGCTGAATAATGCATCATAAGCATCATTTAGCTTCAGTAGTAAAGATTTGGGGCAAAGTGAGTTTGGCTGAAATGTCGTTTTTCCTTTTCCAGAGATTTCAGCAGGCAAAGAAAGTAGTGAGATTATAGAGCAAAAAGCGCCCTCCTTCCCCCAAGGTCTACTGGGAATGGCCTTTTCCTCAATTGCTGTACTTGTCCAAACCACACAGCACATATTTAGCTTCCTTAGGTGGTTTGCAGAAATTATTACTTTGAATGTAAAAAGTTAAATTGGTGTGGTAACAGTCTCACAAGTTTTATAGATTGTATAAAACTTTAATCACTAAGACATAAGATAAAAAGAGCCACGAGCATCCAAATCTAAGGCCTTAGACCTTCAACATTGTAGTCATGATTCTCATTTGATGTTATTATCAAGTTTCCTTTTTTGTTTAGATTTAGTTAAGTTAAATTCAGTGTGACTATATTCAGGTAGAATAAATTAGACATTAAAATGAAGATCACATTATACATATATACATTGTTGTAAAAATGAATTTCAATAGTGCAGAACACTAAAGCTACATTTTATTTAAGAATTAAATGTAACATATTTGTTATGTCTCTTGTCTGCTTTCTCTCATTAGGATGTGTTTTTTTGAATGCAGGATTTCTGCCTTTTTCATTCTCTTACATTTCCCTAGATTTCTAACTGTGCCTAGCACATAGCAGACGCTTAATAAATATTTATGAATGAATGAATAAATAAATTTATCAATCAATTTTATTTAACAATAGCATATATCATTACAGTGTATCGACATATAAATAAAAACACACACAAAGGAGAGACAAATGGGAGAATAGCAATGCCATATCGATTCAATCAGAATGAATGATTTCCAGCGCCACGACACTCTCAGCCTTCTTCTGTGTCTGGGTATCTGTCTTGCGCGTATTACACGTCTAGCCAAATCCATCTGTATTGAGAGTTTTCAATTGAATCTGGGGATTATTACATGCAGATGCCTATATCTCATTCATCTACAAGAAACCATATTTTTTTTTTCATAATGAATGAGGTGGTAAAATGTCACAGGTCTCAGGCTATCATTTTCAACAAAAGCAAATACAAGAAAACTTTCAGCGAAAGGATTCAGGTATAATTTTTTTTTTTGAATTATCTGACACTATGCAGTTGCAAAGACCAGGGTATTATGTATATGAAGGTTACATTTTTATACAAAAGACAGATACTGCTGCTGTACTATTCTGATGGCAAAAATATTGATAATATCACTGTCAAACAACAGACAACTTTACAGATTATTCTTTATATATATAGGAAACAGTTGGATTTTTCTATCAATTTTCCTTACTTTTTTATAGCATGCTTCCCAAAACTAGCCATGCTTTCAAAATTAATTCAATATATATATATATATTTAAGAATTATATCTCCAGTCCCTTTCTTAACAGGGATAGAAAGGAGATTCTCTACATTATACCTGTAATGCACATTAAAACACTTTATTTCACACAGAACAGGCAAAATTTTTTTAAATCTTTAAAGAAAATGCTATATATTCAGAAAACAAGTACACAGGTTCATAAGTATTTACTTTTGGAAATCTACTTGGAATTAGGACTGATAGAATTCCATTATTTACATACAATGCCCTCATTTCAAGGTACGGGAACTGATATGTCAGGATCGCTAAGTGATTCTTTTTCAACATCTATTTACTTTCTTGAGAAAGATGAGAATTAATTCTTCTTTTGTTCTTATTTCTCAGAAGAGTCACAGAACTTAAAAAAATGTTGTGTTTTTTTTTTCTGATAGTCCAGAGTTGGTCATCCAGGAAGAATCTCACATGAAAAATTAGATTAAATTTACTACACAGGAGAACAAGACTTGGGCCTTGTTAGGAATGGTCGAACAGCGGGAACTCATTTCTTTCTTGATCAATTTCTTAAAATAGGATTCTTCATCAGAGGCTGAAAAGAGGAGGACTGTACTGAAGTATGACTTTCCATTATTGTGTCTTTTTTAGGAAAAGAAATATATATATATATATATACACACACATACATATGTATTGCTTTTCAAGTCCCATGCAAACATTACACAATTAAGTTAGAAGGTATATACTTTGCACTGTTGCACAGAAACCGTTGTTGGTTGATTTCATTCTAAAATGATAAACTTCTGATCAAGGCTGGTGATACAACACAGATAAACCTAATAGCAACATATAAAAACTTCTCTCTGGCATTTTCATGCTCTGACCTCAGTGTCAAAATTTTGGAAATAACATTATGAAAACTAAAATTACATAAACTAAAAATTAAATTACATAAAACACTTCCACTCTATGTAAAGTAAGGGTTCCATAAATAAAAATATGTTCTGCCTAACGGGACAGTGAGATGAGGATATATAACTTTAAATTTGATAGAAAAGGTCACCGATTGTTGATCTCCTCTGACTAGTATTGACTCTAAAGGGCATGTTTGACTTTAGAACAGAAAAATATATACGATTTTCTATTATTTAAAAGATTATTTCAAGAAAACCTCCTTGAAAAAGTAGCCTTAAAATTTAAAATACTTTTCATTTTATGATGTGACTGAATGAAGCAATCATATTTTTCTTAATTCCTAGAAGTCTTATAAATTATATTGTGTATTTGTTACTGGTCAAAGAGAAAAATAATCGGTGCAAAAATTCTTTTTGCATTAAAAATGAATGTAAAACAAAATTTATTTCTAAAGCATCCAGTTATATAAAACATGCTTATTAAAATGTTCACATTCATATCTCCACTATTACAAACAGACAATGCAAATCATTACCCAATGATCAAACTACTTGGAAGTTATAATTTTAAACACCAATAACTATTTTTACATTGATGTTTTAAAAATATAGTAACAATAATAATATGGTGTTTACTACCAGATATTTTATGCTATTGGTGGTTGATCTTTTCCATGTTCATTATTTGTCTTTTGGAATCTTAGCATTTCACACATTTCCAACTAGAGCATGACAGTTTCATTTTCTGACATGTGAGCATTTTCCAAGAACAGCAATGCAGCAGAAGATAATACAAATGAAAGCAGTGAATGTACTCAAAGTTCAGGACAAGTATACTTAAAGTCTCAGAGACTTTTGTGGATCAGAACACCCCTGTCCCCAGTGCTTTCACCTGCCCTGTTCACCACAACTGGTGAATTAAAACTGCCCGCGGACAAAACGGAATAGCAGAAAGCATAGACCGAAACCTACCATGATCGTGGTTACAACCACTGTTCTGTTCTCAATAGCTGCTGTGTCGTTGCCAAGAGTGGGTACATCTTGAATCAAGACTAATTTATCCATATCATTCCAGTAACCAACCTGCCAATAGAGAAAATTGATGAAAACACATTTTAGAAGAGTTTCCTTTGATTCTTTATTGGAACAAGGAGTCATATTAATGAAAAAACAAACAAATTTAAAAAGCAGATAACAAAAGTGTTTAGAAGTTTCTTAAAATTGATGATGTGCCAGTGTTCTTGATGTTAGTGATACTGCCTGACTATACATTTTGGCAACTTTACCATTTAAAATTATGCACTGGCCAAGACATTAGGAAGGAGTGGCTCAAAAGGAATGTGGACATTTTATAAAGTGTTTAACGAATGGGGTCTTAAAGGAAAGTTAGGGGGCAATGTATCATGCGGATGACAGCCACCACCTATTGACTGCTTGCTCTGTGACAGACCCTGCTCTCCGTTTTTTCTAAAGATTTTGTTTATTTTTAGAGAGAGTGAGAGGGAGGGAGAAAAAGAAAGAGAGAAACATCAATATGAGAGAGAAACATCGATCACTTGCCTCTTATACACACCCCAACCAGAACTGAACCCATATCCCAGGCATGTGCCCTGACTAGAAATCGAAACTGCGACCTGTCAGTTTGCAGGACGACGCCCACCCAACTGAGCCGCACTGGCCGGGCTGCACTCAGAGCTTTTAAAATATGCATCTTAAAGTTTATAAACAAAGCAAATGTAGAAGTAGTACAGTTATTATCTACGTTTTAAAGATGAAGACCCATATTAGAATGTTAAATAAATTTTCACAAGCTTATATTCTAGTGAGGCCAGAATTCAAAACTCAGGTCTGTATGACACCAAATCCATATATACTTTGTTATTATGCCACACAGCCTCCCAAAATGGGTGTTTTATTAATACTTGCCCAAATTTTTTCTTGAATTTCTGGATGCAGTTCATAAAACTCATGTGCCCAACAAAATGTAGGTAACAGCTCACTGGTTTGTTCACTATTTGTTCTAATGTGTCTTGGAAGTCTCTCTTGTTTCCTTCGAGTTTCTTAACTGTGTTAATATTTGCACACATATTAAAATAAACATTAACATATCAGGAGGAAGCACTATATTATTCACAAATATTGTATATATAACTCAATAACAGAATAGATGAGAAAAATAATTTTCATTAATACGGCTTGTTGTAATTCTTAGTGTGATTCAAAATTATGTGTGTGTATGAATTCAGCAACATTCTCAATTGTCCATACGAATTCATTTATAGCTTTAATTTGAAAGTTAAATTTAAAAACAAGTATGCTTTTGACACTTACCATCTCTCAATTCCTACATGTACTTAAAAAAAAAAAAGGTCAGTTGCTTCCTTTTAACTTTCCTTTCTACATGGCTGTTGTACAGCATGAAAATGGGTTTTAGAGTCTAGCACTTCCTTAAGACGCAGCCACCCTCCAGATCTCAGCAGCCTATTCTCTAGGAAAGACAATCTTTCTTTGTTAATGAGTCCCCACAACAGAATAACCACAGATCTGGGACACATTCTGGAGGGTCCTCACATGTTGGCCATATCTTGACATTTTGCATTGAAAAACCACCTGTGGGTTCACAATTTTCTGCTTCCAAAAGATAAATGATTTAGAGTACTGACAAATTAAAATAAGCAAACATTTACCAAATTGTGTCTATTTGCATTGTATCTATTTATAATTGTGGTTTAAAAAAAAAGCTGTAGTTTAAAAAAAAGCCATGGTTTGTGATGTGGAACCAATTAATGATAGATCTCATGTAGGCCATGGATTTATTGGAAAGTAAGATTATCCAGGATGGCAGTGACACAGGGGTCGCTTCCTAGAGAAAAGAATCTGAAAGTCTCTCTAGTTCTCCATAACATTTTATAATATGCTAAGTAATTCCCCCAAGTCTGATCTCATTTACCCAGATAGAAAACTAGGCATTTTTCCCAGAGGCAGAAATTGGGTGAAAAATCGTTTTGTAATGCTTGAACAAAAATAAGGAAACATTTTAATCACTAAAGTGGCAAGGAGTGTCAGTAAAATATTTGCCTCTTTTGTACTCATAAAGGTGAATTTTGCGCAAATCTAATGATAATATAACAGAACAGTAAATATCTGTGTATTTATGGTGGACTTTGTCTGCAAGGTAGGAATAGGCTCAGGTTTGAGGAGCTGCAAGGAGCCTTGTTCTACTCATAGTTGGTTTTTTGGAGAGCCAATTCGATCAGACTTGCCCTAAAAAAATGTGGTTTAATTCCAACCCTAAAGAGAACCTTGTTGGGCCCTGGGACGCATACTACCTCTTGGCTGTCAAGAGAGTGAGCTCTGGGATGGGTGAGCCTTGGTTTCTGCTATAGTTCCAACTCTTTCTGGCTGCATATCCCTGGGCAGGTTACTTAGTTTCTCTTAGTCTTCCTTTTTCTTCATATAAAATTAGAAAAATATATCTTACTTTCCAGTGGTTGTGAGGATTAAATATAAAAGTGCACATTAATTTTCCAACACTGTGTCTAGGATATAACCTCCTTTATAAATATAATTTTTATAATTAAGAATTCCTGAAACCATGAGAGTCTGGTCCTGGAGCATTCCCTCTGGTGTCACCAGAATGAAAAGAAGATCCTGTTGTCCTTAAGAACTGGGACTTCAGATAGAGCTTTCTGTCTTCTGCTTAATGAGACTCTCAATCTGTGTCCCTGTTACAGAAGGCAGACAAACTGATGGGTTGACGTTGATCTATTTCCAAAGTCGGCTCCCTTGCTGGCAAGTGTTCAATTTATAAGAGCAATCACTTACTTTTCAGACATATTGCTAAGTCTCACCAGCAGAGCATTTCTCATAGTAGCTCATGTTTAAGTTTCATAGTCCTGACTAAACGCCCAAGTTCATCATTGCCACAGAAAACTGAAGACAGGTGAGTCCATGCACTTTTACACATCATATTTCATTTAAGAGTCTTAGATGTCTGCTGAGTGTGAAGATGCATTGTTCCTCATTCTCCCAACTTACTTTTTAACTTTCACTTCAAAGAAGCTTAATTTTTGTTTCCAGCATAGTTCAATAGACTGAAAAGATTCAGTACTGTAAATAGTCCACTTGATATTACCACTAGTTACTGCCAGCTTCTGTTTTTCCATTACTCTTTCTTTTACAGAAAGATCATTTTATTTTTTGTACTTACTGTTTGGTGAAATATGGAGTTGTCTTTTGCATTTTAGAGAGCTTCTTCTTATGGTTAATTTTGCAAGATCTGGTTTGTGGCAGGAAGGTGTGCCTATTTTTACCCCTGCCCACCACTTCGCCAATGTTTCTTCTAGGGGTCTGGGAAGTATTCTGTCTGCTCCACAGAAGAAGCTAGCAGAGTTGGTAAAGTCGGTGTCCATTCCTAAATTTCTTATTGGTATACTCGTATGTCTCAGTCCTTTGAGGCAGGCAGTGACCTGACGGAGCCCACCACACATTTTGGCTTCCCAGCTATTGTCCATCTCCGACCCGACCTGATCTGGATCACGTAGGCTCCAGCCCACCTTGTGGTAGCTGTAAGCCTGAACTTAAGGAAATGACACAAGAAGTGGAAAAGCTGGAGATGGTTTTGACAGCAGCTCCAACTCTCCCTCACAAATATGCAGAAGCACACACTATGAAAGACTGGAGCAAAACACAGCTCAGAAAGCCTTTATCTCCATTCATGACTTAATTGTTCTTCTGAAACTTGTCCTCAGGTTCTTGCCTCTTCCATTTCTATGCATTCAAACATAGCTCACTTTATGGCTAATGTTAAATTCCACCTCTTCCATGCAGCCTTCCTTGATTTGTATTCCTCTAGCTGGAAGTGATCCCTTGCTCCTTGGAATTTCCACATGTCTCCTCTTTAACTATCACATGGAACTTATTGCATTCTACCCTACTAGAAAAATAAACTTTAGGGCAGGGTCTACTTAGGCAAGGTAATGATGTAGAAGGTTTCTGGAATCAGATATATCTGAATTAAAAACTCTGTTTTCTCACTTACGGGCCTTGGACAAGTGAGCAGGATCTATTGAGCCAAAATTTTCTCATTGGAAACGGAAGATAATAGTACTAACATTATACGCTCGTTAGGATTAATTTATACCAAGTCCAGTGCCTGGGACACAGCTGGCTTTTCATAAACTGTAGCTATCATTATATTAAAGGAGGAAAGTATATTTGGGAAAGTTTTTTTTTTTTGATAGCCAAGTGATGAAACAAATAAAGATCTTAGATAAATAACTTGAATAGCTCTTTCCTTGAGCATCTTAGCTAATCCTAGAGAAACAAAGTGTTAAAAATTATGTGTTTTAAATACATGTGAATAAAATGTTTATAGCCAATTACAATAGTGGGATTGTATAGCTTCATTATATATTTTTTGGATGTTGGGAAGACTGTTTATATGCTTATTCACAGTATAAGACCAGCAGAGTTACCTTCTGAAATTCAAGGATCTGTCACAAACAGCTTCCTGAACAACCTCCCTGGTCCCTCGGCTGGAGTGTCTTAGGTATTTCTCTCTCCCCACTCAGCCTAACACTAATCTTAATGACTTTCTTCTATCTGCTCTCTCCTTTGCTCATTTGAATGTGTTTACTTGTTTACTTCCAGAACATCCAGCCTGTTCTAAATATGCCCATCCATTAGAAACAGTTTTCTTTGTTGTCTCATATAGATGATTGCATGGAGGCATTGTGTTTTCTTGCAGCATGAATTTTTTTGTGTGTGTGTGAGATTCTTTTGGCTAAACCTTTAAAAAATATACTGCTTCCATTTGAGGAAAAGATGTAAAGAGTATATAAATTATATAAGGGGTCTGGCAGAAGTAGGGTCTGCTTGAGTGTGGTTGGTAGGGTAATAATATGGGTGTAATAATTTATAGTTTTAATTTGAACATTTCACCTCAAATGTCACATGATGTACTTGAGTGTGATACTGTTATGTTACAGAATTACATGCTTATTACTTTGTAATAGATTTTGTAATAAAAAGGGGTATTATTTGTGCCGGACCCTGTAGTTTGTTTCAGCTTTGGTACATGATTAAATATGTTATATGATGCATGACATGAAAATTTATTTCAGCATAGATTATCAGAAAAGTATTATTTGTAAGTACATACATTAAAAATGTAGAACAACCAGTTACCTTTCATCTATAAACTTTGAAAACTATCAAATGCAAAGTAAGAAAAGAGACGGAGTGTGGCTCACCTTTCTAGGCCCTGTGCTCTTTAACTCAAACACATCCATTGTGTAATTGACCCTACGTCCATAGTGGTCAAACTGAACATTCCCTGTCAGCCCTTGAATTCGAACCTATAAATGAAAACAAACAAATAAACAAACACACAAGCATGTATTTATTTGCCATTTCATTTATGGAAATCTCAACTTCCTCTACTAGGCTTACGACTGCCCATGGGTGTGGAACCATAAACTATAAGCAACTCACTGAAACACCGTGGGGTATTTGAGCTACTGGGATAGAATCTTATAAAGAAATATCCAAGGAATATATAAGAAATTCTATTATATACCTGGAAGATGAATATGTTTCATTTGTTTTTTATATTATAAACTTTCCATTGTGATTGAGAGAATATTTCTCAGTACTGAAGTATTGTGTATAGGAATGGAAATATGGCTTGTTTACAGTTACTTTTCAGTTTTATCCATTGATTCACATAATAAACAGCCCTGATAACTCCACCAAATCATATTTCTCATTGTTAACATTAAAATGAAGATTCAAAATATAAAGATGTTTTGAAAAGAAGTTCAAAATATAAATATATCTTGAAAATATTCACATGTATTTTATTCCACATTCTTTTTATTCATTTTTATGTAACATGCTCTGAATCCATGATATTTCAGAACATTTAAAATGTAATATTAAACATATAAACATATTAAGCATTTGAAAAATAGTGTTAGTATAACCATCAAAGATAATAATAAATTATTATCTTTGATGGTTATACTTAATCCAAGGCTGCAAGGCAATTTAAAGATCTACTGAGGTAGTCATTAGTAGTGTTTGCCAAATATTTCTGGTTCTTCCCCATTCTGGGCCCCAGGTAAACTTGTACTTCCTGAATCCCTTGTAACTAGTGAGGTCTATGTGACTCTCTCTGACAAATAATTTGTAAACAAATATGATGGGTATCACTACTGGGCCAGAGTTTAATCGTCAATTTGAAGCCTTCCCACAATTTTATTTCTCTTTGCAACATTCAAGATGGTAGCTGCTCTGTCAGCCTGGGTCCCTGAGGGATTACAATAAGCAGTATCCCTGCTAATCTAGAGTGTGTGTGAGTGAGAAACACTCATTACAGCCATAAACCACCGGAACCTGGGGTTGCTTATTACAGCATAACCTAGCTTATCCTACTTGGATATAAACACCAGTATTCTACCCAGTATTATCCTTTAGAAATGTCTCAAAATGATAGTGGTTTAATATATTAAAATGGCAGCTGTTTTATATATATATATATGAGGTCTGTCTGGAAAAAGTCCAGCCATTGTTAATATAATGAGAACAGTTTGTGCAATATCGCTATAACCTGGCAGCCAAGGAGAGTGGACTGACTGAATGCACATGTGTGGACAATGATGCCTTCACTG
Organism: Mormoops blainvillei; assembly: GCA_004026545.1. Lineage (NCBI taxonomy): Eukaryota > Metazoa > Chordata > Mammalia > Chiroptera > Mormoopidae > Mormoops > Mormoops blainvillei. The sequence continues at coordinate 136,189 of PVJD01004254.1, forward strand.
TACTAGTGAGTGAGGGTGGTAGAGGCTGTTGAGTGAGCCTGTGTACGGTGTGGCCATTGCATTAAAAATGATTGAGTGAGTAGAGCAAAGAATCTGCATCAAATTTTGCATTAAGCTTGAACATACCCCCGCAGAAACTATATGGATGATTCCCAAGGCCACAGCTATGGACAACTGGTGATAGGCAGCTTCATCATGACAATGCACCCACTCATGCCTCATGTCTCATGCAGAGTTTTTCTGTGAAACATCAAATCACCCAGGTGACTCAGTACCCCCACAGCCTGTATTTGGTGCCCTGTGACTTCTGGCTTGTCCCTAACCTAAAATCAGCTTTGAAAGGGAAGAGATTTCTGACCATCAGTGAGATTCAGGAAAATATGATGGGGCAGCTGATGGTGACTGGGAGAACTGTGTGAGGTCCCGAGGCACCTACTATAAAGGGGAATGAGGTGTCACTGTCCTATGTACAATGTTTCTTGTACCTTGTATCTTCTTCAGTAAACATCTCTATTTTTCATAGTACATGGCTGGATACTTTATGGACAGACTTCATATATATCTATTTTCAGATAAATTATTCTGTTTTCTTGAATAATTCACTTAAAATGAAGAATGAAATAAATCAAATTTAAAACGAATTGTGAGTTACCTGTTTCAGTGTTCTCTCCATGTCAATTCCCTGGCCCCATGGAGCAGCGGGATTTGCCAGACAATCCCCAGCATTTCCTCTCCTTGAAATATCGATTTTCTGCCTTCTAAGACTTCGAAAAGTTTCAGCCATCACAAGGACTCCATCATAAGTCAGAGCCGATGTGTACTAACAAAATTAAAGCAATTATAATTGTAAACGTTAAAATCTTATCGATCACCATGAATAGTCTAGAGGCTCTGTGCGTCTATGATATAAATCACCAGCCTGTCTGAAACACAGTTAAATTGCTGATAATTAATTGCCTCTAGCTTCAGAAATTTCTATTATTTGACTATAAAGACCATATACCAAATCTTATGACTCTGACTGAAAAAGGAGAAAACACACACTGTAAAGCAGAAATTCTAATGCAGAATTGTCCACCAGTTGGAAGAAGTAAGACCCTTAGGTAGGATCTTTTTGTTCTGGCCAAGGAGAAACACTGAAGTATCTAGAGCTAAGTGCTTGGTAGCCTGTTGCCGTGGCTGAGCCCCAGGAGGGCTGGGGCGTCTCACTTTTTTCCTCTTCCAAAATGCCTAGCAGGGTTCTTTGAGATTTAATCTATGTTTACTGATGTGAAGTATATGTCCTTATTCCTCAGAAGAATGAGTGGGAATGTTTCTTGTTACTCAAATATTGGATGCCAGAAAAAGTATCTACTTATTTAACAAATACAGTTGCTCTGGTCACTGTGATAAATAGGAGTGGGTGTTGTTATGTCCATGCCTGTTGCATGTGCTCAGGAAGATTAAGCCATTTCTCTAAGTTTCCATCATAACTTAGGGTCAAAGAGGAGATGTCAGATAAAGAATATCTGCTTTTTGATAATTGTCCAATGCTTCTCTTTGAGAAAAGACAGAGCCCTCATGAAAAGGTTATTAAGGTTAGGAGAGGAAGTGAGGAAAACCTGAGGAAAAACAAAACAAAACAGGGAATCCTTGTAGAGTTTGATCAGAGAATTGATTCCTAATCACATGGAAAACATGGCACTAGTTTTTTAAGGATGGCATAACATCAGCTGCCAGTCACGACAAAAAAGCTACATGATGTCTTTCAGGAATTCCATATGGTCAATCCTACATGATGAACACATTCTAAACTTGAGCTAGGAGTAGTTTTGTACTGTGTAGTACAGAAGATGATTTCCATGATTTGCTGCTTGTAAACAAAGGAAAATAATTTAAAACTGGAGCTGTAGAAAGTAAACTTAGGCAATATGACTATAAGGCATAGGAGCCAGCATCCCATGCAAGCGGGTTAAAACACAGATAAGCTAAAGAATAAAAATTCTAACAAAGAGTCTTTCAGTGGTAGAGAACCTAATTTAAAAAGCTTCATCAGAAAGATATGTGTGAGACATGTAAATTCGGAGTCTTGCTACCCATTCTTCAAGGACATAACAAAATAGGCCTAAGGATAGGCATGGACCTTACAACTGGAAAGGGGTGGCTGAAGGAGATGAAGGTGTTGGTGCAAGGTGACAAATCCACGATGGGTAGGCACTGCCTCACCGGCCTAGACCAACGTATCTTTGAGCAGAGAAAGACTTCGGATCATCTTCTGGTAAGGCAAGAAAATAAAAACAAAAAATAGAGTAGAACTTACTAAAGAACTTACATAAAAGGCAAGAGAAGAGTACAATGCTAGTATTTTAGGATCAGGAGAAGAAAAAAAGAAAACATTGTTGCTTTTTTTAATAGGGAGAAAAAAGGCCAGAAGAGATGGCGCCAAAGAGCAAATACACTTGCTGTGCTTTAAAAAGTCCATCCCTTCTTATGAAATAGGCGAACTAAAGAGAGAGAGAGAGAGAGAGAGAGAAAGAGAGAGAGAGAGAGAGAGAGAGAGAGAACATACAGAGGGAGCAGAGCACAGCAGACTTGCAGCCAGAGGGGCAAAGCTTTTTGACAGGTCACCGAACCGATAGATGGAAAGAGCAGTAGTTTAAACTGGCTTTGCCTTTTCAAAGGATTTAATTCTCTTCCACATGTCTTACTGTGCTAAAGTTCAAGAAATCATATTTTGGGGCACACACATCTAGGTAGCAGCTAGAAAATTCTTATTAAATAAACACTTTATTTTAGGCAGGGTAAGACTAGGTCTTGGCCTAGAGTTATTTACTGCTTTAACCAGTTGTTCCAATGGTGACATGAGTTCTATTTACCAAGGTTTGTAGATAACAATACAGTTTGGTAGAATCATAGGGCAGTAGCAAGTGTGGGCTTTGAGGAGAAAATACTAGATGAATTCTCATTCTGCTACTCATAGTTTTATGGGAATGGAGTACAGTTTTCAGCGATGGAACATGAAACAGGGCAACCTCCCCCTCCACCCCCCGAAAACCATGTGGTAGCTTTGAGAGCTCTATGAAAAATGTGGTAGACACTGGACTACAAAGATGAATAATAGATGGGTACTGCCCAAAGGCATTTATAGAAGTGAAATGGTAAGTATTGGGTTGGCTAAAATGTGCATTCAGTTTTAAAGTAAAAATAAAAGACATTTTTCATGTTCATCAATAACTTTATTGAACAATATATTCACCATTTTGTTCCATTGCCTTCTATCATCTTTCAGGCAACTTCATAATTCCATATTCCCAAAGATTTTTGTCTTTTTGAGCAAAGAATTCCCCATGGTACCTTTCATAGTCTTCCAGGGAATTGAATTTTTTTCCATTCAGAGGATTTTGTAAAGATGGCAATAAATGGAAATCTGAAGGTGCAATGTCTGGGGAATACATTGGATGAATTAGAACTTCCCAGTCAAGCTGTAACAGTTTTTGCCTGGTCATCAAAGAAACATGTGATCTTCTGTTACCCTGATGGAAGATTATACATTTTTTGTTGATGAATTCTGAATGCTTTTATTGCATGCTGCTTTTAGCTGGTCTAACTGGGTGCAGTACTTATTGGAATTAATCAGTTGGTTTTCTGAAAGGAGCTCATAATAGAGGACTCCCTTCCAATCCCTCATACACATAACAAAACCCCCTTTGGATGAAGACTGGCTATTGGTGTGGTTGGTGGTGGCTCACTTTACTTGCCCCACAGTCTCTTCCATTTCACATTATTGTAAAATATCCACTTCTCTTTGCCTATCACAATATGTCCTAAAAATGGAATGTTTCCATTAGGTTTAAGTAGAGAATCACATGTGGAAGCACGGTCAAGAAAGTTTTTTTTTCACTTAACTAATGTGGAACCCAAACATCAAAACCATTAACATAACCAGGCTGGTGCAAATGATTTTCAATGCTTGATTTGGATATTTTGAGAGTGTCAGCAATGGTATAACATTGGTTGTTTCAATTAATGTCTCAATTTGATAGCTATGAACTCCAACAGGTCTACCCAACTGTGGAGCATCATCCAGTGAAAAATCTCCAGCACAAAACTTCGCAAACCACTTTTGACAAATTCAGTCAGTCACAGCACCTTCTCCATACACTGCACAGATCTTTTTTGGCATTTCAGTTGTGTTTGTTGCATATTTTCTTCCATCTTCAATATTAAAATGACTACACAAAAATTCACCAATTTTGACTGGGTTTTTTTGATCAAGTACAGCCATCTCCATTTTCCCCCACCACTCCCCCTTGCCCCACTCATCTCCACCTGCCACTTTTGATCCTACCCCATTTTGGATTTCTCCATGTGTCCTTTATACATGTTCTTTGACGACCATGCCCCTTTCTCCCCCGTTATCCCCTCCCCTCTCCCCTCTGGTTACTGTCAGTTTGTTCTTTATTTCAATGTCACTGGTTATACTTGGTTTGCTTGTTTGTTTTATTGACTAAGTTCCACTTATAGGTGAGATCATATATTTGTCTATCACTGCCCGACTTATTTCACTTAGCATAATGCTCTCCAGTTCAATCCATGCTGTAGAAAAAGGTAGGTGTTCCTTCCTTCTTTCTGCTGTGTAGTATTCCATTTGTGTAAATGTACCAGTTTTTTGATCCACTCATTTACTGATGGGCACTTAGGTTGCTCCCAATACTTAGCTATTGTAAATTTTGCTGCTGTGAACATTGGGGTGCGTAAGTTCTTTTGAATTGGTGATTTAGGTTTCTTAAGGCATAATATCAGCAGTGGAATGGCTGGGTCAAAAGGGTGTTGCATTTTTAGCTTTTTGAGGAAATTCCAGACTGCTTTCTACAGTGACTGCACCAGTCTGCATTCCCACCAAAAGTGCACTAGGGCTCCCTTTTCTCCACAATCTTGCCCCCACTTGTTTGTTGATTTGTTTATGATGGCCATTCTGACTGGTGTGAAGCGTTATCTGACTGTAGTTTTAATTTGCCTCTGTCTGAGGGGTAGTGATGCTGTCCTTTCATATGTCCCTGGGCCCTGCATATGTCCTCCTTGGAGGAGTGTCTGTTCAGTCCTTTGCCCATTTTTAA